>JAHPZR010049984.1:7500-20000 GCA_019787425.1 Platygyra sinensis | reverse complement strand
AAATTTCAGCAAATTTGTTAACAATCAATATATTTTCCTTTAGTTATTCAATATCCTTACAGATAAGAGTCGTATCATCAGCAAACTGGCTTAAATTTACTTCTACATTATTTGGAAGCTTTATCCCCTTACTCTTGCTTCTCTAATGTATCTTTTGAGCAGGTAATTCTGCGGATAGTATAAAAAGAATGGGACTCAATGGACAACCTTGCCGAACACCTTGGGATACCTTGAAGTAATTGGTACCGTAACCGCCATTTATTATTCCGCTTTCTACATCCGAGTACATCACTGAGATCCAGTTCCTAAGGTCTGGACCAAAATTGAAATATTTCAGCGTATTTTGAAGGAACTGCCATTCTAATGTGTCAAATGCTTTCTCGAAATCTATAAGTACCATTATCCCTGGAATTTTATTTAGCTCAGTGCATTCCATAATGTCATTGAGCAACCTTATATTCTGGCCAATAAACCTTCCTTTGACGAATCCAGTTTGATCTGAGTGTAGTAATTTGAGTAATTTGAGTTCAATTCTTTTCGCAAATGCTCTTGCCAGTATTTTATAGTCGACATTTAAAAGTGTAATTGGACGCCAGTTTGTTAATTCGACCAGATAGCTTTCGCCTTTTGGTATTAGTGAGATAATACCTCGTCATACCTTGACATTTTCCCTTTATGAAATGCTTCATTATAGGAGTCTTGGAGATGCTCACCTATAGGATCGAAAAAGGTTTCATAGTACTCTTTAGTGAAACCATCTTCACCCGGAGTTTTATTTTCTTTGAAACCCTTAAGTGCGATTCATTCTTCTTTTGAGAGATCATTTTCTAATTCTTGCTGATCATCTTTAGATAATTTTGGGTTTTCCAAGCCTTCAACAAAAGAATTGAACGATTCACTTATATTTTCGTGATCTTCGGGTTGAACTTTAGAGGCTAGCCATGATTTGTAGTACTCCTCAATTTCTTTATTTATTGTTCTATGTCGGATATTATCTCTCCATCATTTATTTTAAGCTGTGTTATAATTTCTTTTCTCATAATTGCGTTTTTCTAAATTAAAGAAATACTTGGTAGGCTTCTCTCCTTGCTCTACCCACTTTACTTTCGATCTAAACATCGCTTCTTTCCCTTTCGTTGACATGGTCAGAAATTGCGGACATTTGAGTCCGCGCATAAGCAGCGGGCCAATTAATTACTTTATGCTAATGAAGACATGGCGTCTTCGAGAAAATCCCCCGTGGTTCATTAAAACAACTTCATTCGTTTTCCCCTGACGTTTTATACGTCACTCCCATCCACTAAAGAAATAGGGAAAGATTTGTTGATGTGGAGAGGATTATTACCAGGCAAAAATGTGGACTGAAGGGCTATGATTACTTCAGTTGAGAAGGAGAGGAAACATACAGAATACTTCAATTCAGTAACTCTTTGTTGTCTCGGGGAATTAAAAAATACTCAGAAGACTTACCGAGCCACATTTTCACCAGGTAATAATTCTCTCCAGATCACAAAATCTTCCCATATTTCTTGAGCGGATAACAGTGTCGTACAAAACGACAAACGAAAACGAATGTCACGTTTGTCACGCCATGTGGTCATACATGAACTTATGATTTTAGCGCTGACTGAAAGGACAGTGGTCATCTGTCTCCCCAGCCTTCAACAGAGATAGAAGGCTTGGTTTCTTAGGTTTCTTTTGATACCAAACATGCCGGAATTTGCTGAAAAAATGCCAGTTTTTGCCCAAGAATACGACGTGTGGTTCTCGGATCAACACAGATGAGACGCTCGCGTGACATTTGATATCTTTGCTTTCGGTAGACCTGGTTTGCGCTTCTCTGAACTGTTTTTGAAGGCAATTAGCAGGGCGAAGAAATCAGCAGCGAAGGTGAAAATTGGTCAAATAGTACACCATACGGTACTTTTCCTCAAGCGATCGCGGCACTTGGGATATCCCGCTTATGTAATCTGCTGTGGAGGATCAAAATCTGTTTGGGATGCATTCAAGCCTCCGTAATATAGAGCATTGTATGAGCCAATCTCCGAAAACAAACATCGATGAAAAGCATGGCCAGTAACATTTGCTGATGAAAAGCAACTAATCAGAATAGCAGAGGAAACTTTCAAGAACTCAATCGGATCGCGGCACTTGTTCCCGGTAAGCCAGAACTTGCTCTATTTTATTTTGCTTTATTTCTGCCATACATTTCCTTTGAGCGTTTGGCGGCCATATTTCTAAGAAATCCCGCGCGTGCGCCGTTGCGATGACCGCGATTTCTGGCCATGATAGATCTCATTTAGCTCGTTTTTGAGCGCTTCAAATTCTGTTAGAATCTCGTCATTTAAATTTGTGTCATTACATATTTTTCGATCTAGTTCTTCTAGTTTAAGTTGGATAGCGATTTCACGGGTTTTCATGTCAAATCTTTTCGTTTTTGAATAGCATATTGTTTCTACCCTAATTTCCATTTTTATTAATTCCCAGAGGAGTTGTTTATTTTCGACGTCTTGGTATTAGGGAGTAAGCAAATCACGACGACGACGGTAGCGTGAACGCCAGAAAAAAAAAAAAAAAAAAAAAAGGTTTAATGAGCAAAACAATAGCTGTGCACGTGAGGTATAAATTTTTGTACATGACTGATTACGTTGGAGTTTATTGCAAAGACTTAAAAAAAAATCGTAACCTTCTGCGCTAGAGTAAATCCTTACACGGAATGTCAACAGTTGTCAGCAAAACGCGTAACTACGTAACGGGTTGTGGAGTAACGGTGTAACGATAAGCCATGTAAAGGGATTTTTTTTTCCATTCTTTTTTCTGATGCTGTGGCCAATTTTCTTTAATGATGATGAAAAATATAGAAAACGAATACGAAATATATACCAAGTATAAATACGTGTAAAATTTTTACTTTAACAACTGGGAGTAATGTACAAAAGTTTATTTAACCAATTATTATCTGTTCGATTTTGTGGGATGTCTCATGTCACACAACACTCCTAAAAAAAAAAAAACAACAACAACAACAACAGACTCTTGGCGCTTTTGTCACGTACTCCGATCTTTTTAGCGGTGTCTTTTCTTGATGCAAGAGAAAGAAACTCTCCAAATCACGACACGGTCAGGTGGTGTGCGGTAAAACCCAGAGTATCGTCTAAGTAAACTCGCCACCCACTTTGTTTAACCGTTATCGGTTGTTGACATAAACATAAAAATCTGATAAAGGCAAAAGATCTGATTTACTGCAAGATTAGGTTCCTCTTTCCACGTGTTCGGGCTAGGACCCGCTGTGGAAGAGCATTACGACCCACTGTGAGGCTAGACTTGTAATGCGACCAACCTACTGGGGACATTTGTTGTGTTAATATAATGGAGTGCCAAAACATGTGCTTTTCGTTCGAAGAATTGTGGTCATTAGTCGAAGCGTGTACTAGCAGTTTCGATCAGATCATTAAAGTCATCGTTTACCATTGTCGAGACCAAAGCTTATTTCGTACCCTGAACATAATACTACACTCTACTCTGTGTTTTAACTTTTCTCAAAAGGGCCTCACACCTTAAAATAGTCAAGAGTAAAACTTTATGTTATAAATAACGTCTCAAGGCGGGTGTACCTCAAGGCTGTTTTGACGTCGCTTAACATGTTTTTTTTTTTTTTTTTGTTTGCCACTATCTTGTTCGCGTTTCAAGCAACACCTAATCCCTCTGCTTATCATTAACCGATGTTTTTCAACTTCGTGCAAAATTTTTGGATGATTTTGGGCAGGTGGAAGGTCAAGTTAAATTGAGGAAAAGATAAAATGTTGAATACTTGGTGGAGTTGGAAAATTGAAATTTGAAGGGAAGAATTAGTAGATGGACACCAAACAGTCCTCTACCAACCTGGGCTCTCTTGTATGCGTGATACGCATTTTACCAGGAAGGAGGGTGTGACTCTATTGTTTTCGAGTATCTGTCAGAGACCGCCTCATCACTGCCAGTGTGACGTCACATAGGAACAAGTCGAAGCTTCGCTCGGTTTGCCCAGATTTGGTGTCGGGACTCCATTGAATTCAAAGAAAAAAAGATAATACAAGCTATTATTGCGCTATTATTCATTAATTTTGCATAAATGTACAAGCTTTGTGGTGAATATTGTCTGTGAGCGCAACTGTTTGTTGTTTTGTGTGCGTTTTTTGTTCCAAATTTTATTGAAAACAAATCGGGTAGAGTGGGGTTACGGCCATCTTGACTTCCGGTCAAGTAAAGGCCACCCAAAACGCCCGCCGTTTTCTCTTCAAGTTTTCTACAGAAGTATCTCATAATGGGAGGTTTTGTTCCTTTTTGATATAACTTTCAAACCATTGTTAGTTTTTCTCAATGTGATGAGCCATTTTGCCGAACAATCCTTTTGAGTGCGAGGGCGTACATGTCGGTTTGATTTCTCGCATGTTAAATTTTGTTCGATTGGTGAGAGGTCAAGAGTCTCTATGTTAACCAGCTATTACTTGGTTGAATGCTTGTCTTTTTAAATTTTGTGGGGTAGATGACTGCCTGTGTGCTCCAGTAGGGCTAATCTTCAGAATATCCGGCCACGATTGCGTGATAGTAAATGCCTGCTCCCGTAGTCCCGCAGTCAATATATGTTTGCATATGGAAACAAAAGAGAAAAACTCAATGTATACACGAAACAAGCGTGCTACACATGAATATACCTCATTCTAAAATCCATCAGCAAAAACAAGCGCGTTTCACACGAAAAGACTTCGTTGTATAATCCATGAGCCGAAACCCGGAGTTTTAATATTCATTTTATCCACAATATTTTTACTCGTCTTACTTTCATAGCAATAGTTTTACTCGTCTTTGGTTTATCAACTCATAAATGGCGATGCTCATCGTTACGTCTCCTATAGATCGTTTTCACTGTCACGCAATAAAAAAAAAAAAATGAATCAAAAACTATCCAGTGCAAAAAGCTAAGAAATTGAGATGTTATAGAAGATAAAGAAATAAGACACTTGTCCAAGTTCTAGAAGTTCTAGGCCTGTAGGTTTCCCCAAACCTCAGATATTCGTCAAAATATTTCACAGAAATTTACAGAGCCCAGTATGAAAACGCCATATTGGAGTACCTCTGTGCTACACCAATATGGCGGCCGGAAAATAGTGTAAACATCTGGAACTTACTTTGGCTATCTAGGCGACTGATTATCATACTGAAAAAGCAAGCATTTACATACGCACTTTTCCTAATGCTATAACTCGTAAAAGGGGTCAAAATCATGAGATAAGTTTATATTTTTCAAAAAACTCGATCGTAGCTTTGTGTCACGCACCTACGAAATCCGGAAATTCAAAACGCTCTGGTTTCCAATCGAAGCACCCTATTGAGCTGTGAGGTTGTAAACAGATGTAGATATGCCGCCTCTTATGCCTGATGAGGATAAAAACTTTGGTGGATCTTTAGTTTATATTTTGGAAAGTGATGACGTCACGTAAAAACGATCTATTGTCATCAATGTGCCAACCAGAGGTTTATTGGCTCTCGAAACAAAGGATTCTTTTGGCAAAATTTAAATATCAAAAGACTTGTTTGTAAACAGTGAATATCGCTATACAACACCACTGCGGGACTACGGGATCAAGCGTTCAATGTCACGCAGTCGTGGGCGGGTATTCTGAGGTCGCTTTCCAAATGCCATGCCATTAACTTTGAAGGGATTGTTGAGACGAACCATAAGTACTGAAGGCTTAATTCTCAACACAGAGCAAACTTAATATACTATGTACCAAACCCCCTATTCTGGGATCAGGAAATCTTCGCATTTCTGCGTGGGCTCTGGAAAAACGTTGTCAATTCATTAAACTTTGTCAACGTCTCAAGCACTTGCTAGTACGTTTCAACTCAAAATATGAGGCCTTCGAATATCTTATCCTACCGAAAATTACTGCAAAGGTGTCTTCCATATATTTTGAATCCTGGGTAACATTGAACAAAGTAATCGAATCATCAAAAAGTTACAAATTTTCACATTTCTTTCAGTTAACGAACCAAAACATTTGGCCGCCATATCGAAAATCATGGTTTTATGACGTGACATCACACTGGTAGTTATGACTAAACCACTGAGGAGACACCCCCTCCCTTCTGCGTTTTACTAAAATGTCAACTCCAACAAAGCCTTGTAAACTCGAGGTAGAAAGCCCAAGATAGACAGCCACAACAACTACTGCAGACTTTTTTGTGGAGGGAGTCTTCCATCAGACCGAGCAAGAGTCCTTTAAAAAATTACTTTTGCCTTCAGGAAGACAGAAAAGTGTGGTGCTTATTTTGGCGGAGTGTTGCGGATCGAATTATCGTGAAACCAGAACTTATCGAAACGGGTCTGAAGACCTTGTGCCCCAAAATTTGGAATACAGCCGAACTATTCAATTTCATTGAGAAAGCTGTTTTTGCAAAAGCTGGGGAAGATTTAAACAGGGAAGCAGGCTGCAAAGATCTTCCTACAACTGTCACGCCGGAACAAAGCCACGCAAAATACTGTTCAACGACAGCCCCCTCCTCCCCTCCCCCACACCCCCCTCACGGGTAGAGGTACTGCCTTATATGGGCTCTATAGGAATGTATGGCCTTAAAGGGTATAGTTTTTCACCCGTTTTGGTCATAAATAGGGTATCAATTTTAGTTGATTTTGGCCATTTTGGTCATAAAGGGTGTATGGTTTTTGTAGTCTATAACCTTGATAAGGGTATGTTTTTAAGAAGAAGTGGATAGAGAATCAACAAAAGCCCGTCGCAAATTATGTTTACGGTAATTTAACTTGGTCTGAACTAGGGATCCAATTGTAATGCAGGTCTGAAACAGGATTTTGATGTAAGGTTCAGGTCATAAATAGGGTTTCAAATTTTTCGTCAGGTCACAAATCGATCGGGAAAGAAATATCGCAGATTTTGGTCATAAATAGGGTAAGGGTTTTGGGAAACGGAACGCACACCCACATCAGTTTTTCTGGGAGTAAACCTTTTGATAACATGTCCGTGTCTGTCGCCAAGTAAAAGTATTGAATGGCGGCCTACTCCTACAATTGTCTGATTTTTCGGCTCCCAGCGACCGCAAAATTGAACTAACTGGGGCTCTTTATGCTGGCGCTCTCTCTTCTTCGCCCTCAATTGGTTTTTCCCAATTTTCCCAACTCCTTCCTCTGCGTCTATTTGTCTGGGCGTCATTGCGACCTCGACTGTGAGCTTAATATCTCCCTCCGCTTTGTTAACGTTTTGACAAAAGGGAGGATGTTGAACATGATGATATTGTACAGCCCCGCTCGCAATTATTACGAGCGAAAACCTATTAACTTATGTTTTCTTTGAGACTTTTTTTGTTAAAAAAACCCTCGAATTTTCGTAGTATTTCGTTATTTTTCCGTCAAAATACTTTTGGTTCAATAAACCAGTTTCGAATTCGCCATGACCGCTGAATAACAGCACTGACAACGCATTTTTACATTGTTAGCCTCGACTTCAAAAAAATATTCATAAATACCGGCGTGAAAGGTGCTACAAATTTGAAAATTAAACAAAACACAGAGCTGTAAACGGGTCATCTTCTCCATGGAATTTGTAAATATTTTACTTTAAGTCGAGGCTCACCCTGTACAAATGCGTTGTCAGTGTTTTTATTCAGCGGTCATGGCGAGTTCGAAACTGTACTATTCACTACTTGCACAATACCATTATGCACCTCTTTAACCCCCCAAAAATTTAGCATATTCATTGATTGCAATTTCTCCTGGGACGTGAACATGTCCCAAGAGTAATCTAAAACAATGCCTATGCAAATTTTTTGGGGGTAAAAGAGGTGTATTATGGGATTTGTGCAAGTAGAGAATTTGGCTTATGATAAGTTAAAATGAATACTGAATATATATCTATGCCAAGACGTCATCGCAACTTCAAGCTTAGTTTATGTTCAAATAATAAAAAAAATGTTTTCTTTATCTCACAACCTTTTCCAATGTTTCGACACTGCAAGAACTCAACCTTTAAAATAGCAAAGAGCACTAAATAAAGAAAGCTTCCACGAAAGACAAAGAAGACAAAACTGAATGAACTACAACTTTTAGAAGATTAGTTTCCCAAATTATTACAAAGCTTCCATGCTTTCTTTAAGATCTTTTATCAGTTGAAAATCTTATTTATCTTGTATTTTGGAATACACCTACGTCATTGTGAACGAGCTTGTACAGCTGTTAGACGTGAAGTATTGTATTGAATTTTTTTTGCAACAAGTAAGTGGAACCAAGTAAGTGCATTATTTTATATTTTTGCATGGGTCCTATCTTTTCGCGCATCTTCAATTAAAGACTCTATGCCAGGATTTTTGAAAACCGAGTTAGCAAAGATATGGATCTATTCCACTACTTGGAAATTAAAAACAATAAAACTCGTTACAAAGGCCGAGTAACTAGCAATTATTGACTGAGGCTGAGTAGAATATGAAGAATTCTGCAGATCAAGGAGGGTGGCAATTATATTGTACTTGTTTTAATTTCATTACTGTTTTATTTTAATTCTTTTCCTCTCTTCGCCATGGGGATCAGTCTACCGTTTTTTGCATAGTATCTGTGCACAAGAGCCCCCGAGATCTGCAGAATTCTTCATATGCTACGAAAGCCGAATTCAATAATTGCTTTATTATTCACTCGAAATATTTCCCTGTTCTCATAGGAGTTTTGCCATTTCGCTCTTTGTTTTTCTGCTCATCAAAAATAACACAGGTCCCCAGGTTTTCTCGGTCAACGGTTAAATAATATGCAGCGGGCTGCACTTTTGATGTTATTTTGACGTCATCGGTTTAATAATTTTCAGCGGGCTGCACTTTTGACGTCATTGATTCAATATGACGAAGATTCTTTCCAAATTTGTTGAAGGGCAGCTGGTTATGGTGAATTATGTGTGTGGTTTTAACCAATCAGAAAAGGGTAACTATTTTGAATGAATAATAAAAGCTTTTATCTGACGCCGGGCAGTGAGGTAATAGTCACTATAAGCATTCCAACGAGTCAAAATTTAAAATGACGCAATTTTTCCGGCCAATCCCAAAGCCGTGTCATTTCAGTCAAGAAATTTTTAAGGTTACCTCCCACTTTCGCGAGTGCCCTTCGGGAAAAAAATTGTACGCACTTTCAATAAAATCCCAACAAACTATATATCAGTAGAAAGCTTAATAAACGTACTTTACGAAAAAAATAAAATTTTAGCAATGTTTTCTTTTAGTATGTGTCAGGAGGCGGTAAGACGTAAAACGAACAAGGGTTCTTCTTTTGAATTTATCGGGTATCGGATTCCGCAGGAAGAGCAAAATGGCTGCACAGCCTTATTGACAAGGCATCAATCAACAAACGTGTGTAAGGCTTTTTCGATATTCTGGTTGGTTATCGAGATATTCACATCTTAAGTTGGAGTACCTAAGGATATGCGAGACGTGTTGCGTAAATGGACGCCATGGGAAAAATGTTTTAAGAGTGCTTGTCCCTAAATATCAAAAATAACTCGGCAAGGGTCGAAAATTCGATTTCGCTCATATTTTTATGGTAGGTAGGCTAGGGTATGACAAAAACTACTGCATAGTTTTTTTGGCAAAATATCCTTTTATTTCAAAGAAATATGCAAATTACTAAATTCCGTTGAAATCGTCATTTGACGCACCATTTTATTAAACGAGTTTGAGAGCCTCGCATGCAAACCCAAATTATTCTTCCGTCTTTAAAACACTCAAATATTTTTGTGCAATGTTGAAATGTGTACTGGGTTAATTTTAGGGAATGTTGCGGGTTCTTTTGGGTGCAGAGTAATTAAATTTCGAAGACATGTATTTCGTTCACTTAAAAGTAGTTCCTAAAAATTATTGATTTTCACCATATGCGAAACCTTCAAATGGATTAAGCTTCTGGCGGTTGAATCGCCGAAGGATGGTCTACAGATTCGTGTAAAAATTTCTTTCGGCAAATGATTGTGAGCGACGCAAGAGCTTTTCAAAGTACGTTAAAAATGCAAATATTTGTCGTCGGGCATCAAATTTCAATTTACGGGTGAGACCGAATTTTAGCATGTGCCACATGTCTTGACGTATATTAAACTAAAATAGAAACAGAGCAGATAGTTTCGAAATGTTCCTACCTTATTTACTATAAAAGGCAGGTTCAAAAGCCGATTTTACGTGTTTCCCTCGCCATTCGTTGCATGTGCAAAGTTTCCTTCTGTTTACACAAGGTATGATGAACATCACCAACTGTCGTCGTATTTGAAGGTCGAATACCATGAATCAATCTTTCACCATTTTTCTGCGCATTTGATCACCACTGCATCTAAGTTAACAACGAATAAGTCATTTGTGGATAGTTGCTTGCCTTGCGCTACACCAAAAAACTATTACATTATTTAAGCGATTCTTGCGATTCCTGGAATCCTTGTGCACAGCGGTTCGCTATTCGTTCGTCACGCAATGCGGTCGTTCCATTTTAAGGGTAGGGGTAGGGCGATCTGTATTTTGATACGCAACCACTTGGAGCACACAATCTTGTTGAGTAGGAAGAGAGTAAATAAAGGAACAGAAAGAATGACTAGTGTACCTTTGTCTCCTGAGTTGTCTCCTGTTGTCGTCTCTTACGCGACCAGCTACCTGCATTGCGTAACGCTGTGTCCCTAAACTCATACCTAGGTCTTTTCGCGCTGTGCCAATTTTTTTGGTTACTTTTCTCAACCATTATGAACTCAATCCGAAATTTCACCCGAGTCTCTAAATTTCTTAACTTCCACAAAACCAAACAGTGCAAACACGTAATGAGGTCGTATGATTTTTTATAACTTGGCTGAATTTGCCTTCGAATACTTACGCGACAGTCGAAGAATTTTAGCGCCTCTGGCAAAGTCTTTTTTTTCTCAAATTGTTTTTCGCAACATGATCGCACCGTTACCTCGATCTTGCTCGCGCTCTTGCTCCCGTCGTGCTCCCACTGTTTTTTTTTTTTTTGACACAACAAATCGGTACGAGGTTTTTCTTGCGCGTCCGAAGTCGCATAATCTCCGCACGGAAACAAAATGTCGCAAATTATTGCCTGAAGCGTTTTGTGAGATTCCGCCACAAAAACAGAGCTGAGGAAGGGCAGCTACCGATGAAAGACAAAGGAAATATTGGACTAGACCAGGAAGAACTAGCGCGTGGTGAGACTACTTTGTGAATGAAGTCGTAGTACCTGAACATTTATTTCACACATGCACAATCCCAGGTCCAACTCGTTTTTATCATTTTCGAACTTTTTAGTGTGAACAGGCGAAACCAGTTGGAAAATTATACAGTAGTGTGGGCGAAAATAATTAGCTTTGTTTTGTTCCAGATTAACTGCGTTAGTGTGGCCGGGGCCTGATTTACAGCTCTTTCGGGGGTCTTCGTCTCATTATCTGGGCAAGTCTCTCCCTATCGAATTGAAGATGAGGCATGTAGGCCCCAACTGTTTATGTTCAAGACAGTAATTGAGTTTGCCTTTCAAAGTGACGCGTTACAACTGCAGCTACCAACTAATTTTTTCATAAGATCTATGTAGGGCTTCTTTCGTTTAAAGTTGATTGTTGAGATGTCAAGCTGATGAACATTGCATATGTCTTGAAGCATCTTCACAGAAAACTTAGTTTAGAGCAAGCTGCGAATTCACAAATGTTATGGGTCGTTATGCGTATCTCGTACAATGATCGGATGCTGAAGTAATATTTCCAATATGACTTCGTTACTCAAATCTTGTGTTCAGCTCTTCGCCGTGTTCAACTTCTTCGTCTTCAGATTCATCAACTTGAAGAACTTTCTTTGAAGCGAGGCGTGATTTTCCCACGCATTATTGAACTTTATTATATGGCTAGTGTTTGTAGCCGATATAACGCGCGCTCTGATTGGCTAAGTGCAGCTTCACGCCAGGGCATTATTCTCCCGTAATGCCCACGGGCCGATTACGGATTATGCAAATTAGGAAAGGAAAAAACACAAAAGGTTATCCAAAGCAAGAACACATTTGCTTTTTTTACATTGAAAATCGTTGTGATACAAAACGACGAGTGACGATTAACATTCAGAGAGTTAATTATATTACTTTTTAAGGAAAAAATGAAGTTACTTTGGCAAATTTCGAACGAGTAAATTGGTCAGGAAGAAATTGAAATGTTCACATACATCAAACGCAAAACCACGAAAGGAAAGGACAACTGGCAGTGAAATGAAAACATTTCAGCGATATTTGTCGTCAATAAACAAAGCAAGCATAGTAGAAGTTTTGGACTTACCGGCTACTGTCCTTGACCACTTATTGGCAAAGTTTTTTTAAGATATCGGAAAACGGATGGCGACGATTACGAACCTAACACCCTGTCGGGTTTCAGCGGGTATGCAGCGAAGTATACATGAGAGGTTCCTTTCCGAAGGCAAATCTCCCGGCCTTCCACTTTTCTTTCACCATTCAAAAGGCAATTGGTGGC
>JAHPZR010049984.1:0-5000 GCA_019787425.1 Platygyra sinensis | reverse complement strand
AGTGAAAGTAATCACCCACATTCCATCCTAAAAAACATTCCCCTGGCGATCAACAAAAGGCTTAGCGAAATCTCATCGAACAAGGAATCCTTCGACAAAGCGGCACCTACATATCAGCAAGCGTTAGAAAAAAGCGGCTACAAACACCAATTGCAATTTGATGCAACAACCAAAGTGCAGACCCGCAGTGAGGAGAGAACCAGACGCCGAAATATAACGTGGTATAACCCACCCTTCAGTAAGAACGTTGCTACCAACGTAGGAAGCAAGTTTTTACGTATCGTGAAAGAATCCTTTACACCCGAGCACCCGTTAAGAAAAATCTTTAACAGGAACACTTTGAAAGTGAGCTATTCGTGCATGCCAAATTTGGAAAGAAAAATCAGCGCCCACAACAAATCCTCCCTCGTTAATAATTCTCAATCACAAGAAAATTCATGCAATTGTAGAGACAAACACTCTTGCCCACTAGGTGGTGATTGCCTTATCCAAAACGTGGTCTATCAAGCTACAGTGGAAAGCCCCATGGGAAAGGAAACATACATCGGACTTACCGCGAACCAATTTAAAACAAGATTCCGAAACCACACGGCTTCATTTAGAAATGAGAACAAAAGGAACGCAACTGAATTGAGTAAACATATCTGGTCCCTAAAGGACACCAAAACGGAATTCACTGTGACCTGGAAGATAATGGCTCGCGCCAGGCCATATTCAAATGTAACAAAGAGATGCAACCTTTGCATAACGGAGAAATTTTTTATCATATGTAAACCGGGAGCTGGCACCCTGAACAAAAGGAACGAACTGGCAAGTGCGTGCCGGCACGCAACCAAATATTTAATGAAGCATGTTTGAACCATCAACGTATAAAAGGAGCGTTAGTTAGTCGGTGTTTCATGCACCTGATGAGAGAGGACTACCAGGCCCTTTCGAAACAGTTCTGTAGTGTTTTTTGCGAAATGTTTTGATTTTTCTTTTCCCATACAATTAATTGTAAAGCTCCAAGATTGTAGAGCACTCTTCGACTCAAAGATAAGGTTTTTTCATTTCTATATATATATATATATATATATATATATATATATATATATATATATATATATATATATATATATAAATTAGTTAGAGATTTTAATAAGCGATCATTTTTTAACACTACATAAAAACGGCGGGCGTTTTGGGTGGCCTTTACTTGACCGGAAGTCAAGATGGCGGTAACCCACTTGACCCGATTTCATTTCAATAAAATTTGGAACAAAAAACGCACACAAAACAACAAAAAGTTGTACTCACAGACAATATTCACTACAAAGCTTGCACATGTATGCCAAATTAGTGAATAATTGCGCATTAATAGCTTGTATTATCCTCTTTTTCTTTGAATTCAAGGGAGTCCCGACGCCAAATCTAGGCAAGCTGAGCGAAGCTTCGACTTGTTGCTATGTGACGTCACACTGGCAGTGATGAGGCGGTCTCTGACAGATACTCGAAAACAATAGAGTAACCCCCTCCCTCCTGGTTCTGGCGAAATTTCACGACAATCCGTCAAATCTACATACCCTATAATTTCGCTCAAAGTGGATGTATTCCACCAAAAATCAAAAAAAGAGATTTTAGCTTGTAAAGGTTTGTAGACAGCTTGGGCCACCTCCGGAGATTATAACGCTTAATAAAACCGCAAGCCAATGGAAAACAGGACCTCCTTTTGTCTCTGACAATAGATCACGATTTTCCGGGAAAAGCGTCCATTGCGACACGTTTTTTTTGTTTTGTTTATGTCGCTCAACTAAGTGCAGTTCAATTCAGGACGACCACGTAATATTGAGGAAAGACGCCAAAGGTAAAGGCAAAGGCAAAACCCGCGCCAAAGGGTTAAAGGCGGAAAATGTTCCGCTGAAGAACGAGATGTCAAAAAATCAACGGACAAACCAAGGGCCTTTCGCTTTCGCCAAGGTTTTTTTTTTTTTGCTTGATAAAATGGAGCTTTTTCCATCTTCTTTGCGCCGATTGTTTCGTTTTCTTTACCCAAGATCTTTTTTTGTGCTTTTAATTTTTCGATAGGAGTTAACTTAAAGAGCTTCACGTAGGAATTTTGTCAAGTGCGTGATGTAAATAAAAATATGCAAATGACGTGGAATACGAGCGATGAGCGTTTGCCGCGAAAATATCCCAGGAGTCTCGCCGTTGACAAGATTATGACACCTTCGTAGTTTTTTAAGCTTATTTGAAAATACGTTTTTCCCAAAAAACTCGATGGCTTTTTGAGATTTTTTAACTTTTTTCGTTTGGAAACACTAGATAAAATGACAAACTTAAATTCTGTCAAATAAAAGAAAAAACGATTTTTTTGGCCTCTGAAGGTGGGAAGTAACCTTAAGTTGCGTTCGCTGCAGCAGTAGATTGCTGGTTAATTTTTTTACATAGCAACTTAAATAGTCAGCATAACACTAATTTTTTGGCGGTACGATAAACAACAGGATTTCGCGTGGAATAGACAACAAACAAATTGTACCCTTGTTATCTGAAAGACTGGCCTATGATTCAATGCCATTAGGGCCCGCTGAAACTAGACCTAGATTCAATTATCTTTAGTCGAGAGTTGCTTTTTCTACGGTACGATCAGCTAAGCTAAACACCGACGAATCAATATTAATGCCTGGCACAGACTATTTTGGCGAAACCGCAGTTAAACAAGCGATCACGTACCTGTCAACACCATGCGGAAATCACATAATCACACACTTTCGCGGCTCTGATAAGGCTATCCACAACCACGCATAATCTTCGCACGTGCAACATAAGTGAGATATTATCGAATAACTCGGAAAAACTCAGCCTGTTTGCAAAGTAAACAAACAAATCTGGACTTTTCTCTTGCACTCATCTTAAGCAAGTTCCCGAATGTACAGTCACGCGATCGGCGGGGACCACGTTGGCCTTGTTTTCACACCCGGGGACCACATTAGGCTTGTTTTCACACAAGAAAAAAATCAAAGTGCTCTGTGAGCAAACTCGTGAACTGAACAAATAAGTTAAAATAATTTTTGGATTTGTTTAATATTACCTGGTTTAGGGAATATTGTGGTTGATTTTCATGCTTACAGTACGAGCTGTTGTTCGGTGTTCACTAATAACGTACCAAAGAAACAAAGTAACATTTGGATAAAAAGGCATTACAGTTAACGTTTTTCATTTTCTTTCTGGTTTGGAGGACAAAACGACACCAAAAATAACAAAATTTTCATTTTCTTTACTATAGCGGATAACATAAGAGAAAACACTAGAAAATAAAAGCAAAAAGACATCTAAACAGCAATTTAAAGACAAAAATGAGATAATTTCTTGGCATGCGACAAAAAATACAGCGCAGTGAAAGAAAGATGAAAGTTGTAAATAAAAAACACAAGAAAAAAGCCAATTATTTTGAGATGAATGGTAATTCAACTGTGCTTAATTAGTGCCCACTTAGTTCTTTCCTCAGGTTTTTTGTAGTGGCTGCAGTAAAACTCAAAAACGTATTTGAACGACGCGAACAAAATAAACAAACACGGCCGCGGTCAGGTCGCCGTAAATTAAATATGCAGAAATCCACGGTGCAAAGATACTGTCAACTTTAAATACCTGAAATTCCCAAAGAAAGGTAACCAAATGAGAGAAACACGACAGGAAGCTCATTCAAGAGGAAGCAAAAGAAAAACTATCTAAAAGAGAAAAATGTTCAAAATTTCGCAAACATGCTTCGCTGCCTGATGGAATTAGTTCTTCACGCTAAAGTGAAAGCTTGAGTTTTTGCCGTTGCCGTGGCTTTACTCATTTGAATTAAACCTCGAGGGAATACTGTACATTAATTACCTTTTTTGTTTTGTAAAGTCCAGGAAGCTGCTTTAAATCCACGATCTGTATTTAAAACCCACTTGACACGGCACCGACTTTGTAAATAAACCAACTTTGTATTTTCCTTCAAAAGCGTCAATATATAAACACGTTCTAAAACCAAACAGGATATTCTAAAATGGAATATTTCGCCAAAATTGAGCTGATTTGCCTGGTTTTTGCCAAATTAGCATAAAATTTTGGCAAAAATTGGCCTTTTAGGTCTCTTGAAGACCCGGTTAACTATTCTTCCGACAAAAACGACCATATTTTAAACCAATGCGATCAACATTCACCAGTTAAAAAAAGTAAGCGCGCGTTCTGAAACTGTCATATTTTACCATTTGAGTTACCGTGTGGCAAATAATTCTCTTGAGCCTTGATTTTTTCCTAAAGAGAGGGTTAAAATTTTTGAACGTTTGTCGATTTTTGTCCAAAAGAGGAAAATAATAGCAAAATCCTCTTAAGGACGTTCGCGCTAATTGTTTCTGCGCATCCTTACTGCGCACGCAAATCCACATGACACGCCATGCCACGTCATACATCGAGCGCGCGCGCTAAGTACTAAAATGAACAATGATAGGGCGGATGGCCATTGCTATAGCTTTGATTGGATTTAACGATCTTGGACGTCCGGTGACCCCTACTTTTCTCTTCAGAAACAGATTTTATTTGCAATTATCTACACATTATCCAAAAATGAAAAACAAATCAATGTGGGAAGTTTAAAAAATTTGAATATTTCTGCCCACGGGACATGGAATCCTGCCATCTTGCGGCTGCAAGGCGCGTGAAACTATGGTCGCTAAATGCGAACTTATTCTTTAACGAACCTCACAAGTTAACTAAATTTGCTTAATAGGTCCATCCAAACCATATTTGGCAGAGAACTTTTCCCTTCAAAGCTCTAATTACAATATTTTGGGACTTGCAGCCACTTTGATCTTCTTCGCTAACGAAGCACGATTTACTCAGATCTAGGTGTTCTTCCGGGCATGTTATTTCCAAAACGAAGTCGGTGACCCCCCATTTTTTTTACATTTCTGACATCGCTAACTCATGATCTTTCAATGGTAAAATTTTCAGAAAAAAATCAATGTTAGAAAAATTTCGCGCGAACGTCC
>JAHPZR010049981.1:10000-17929 GCA_019787425.1 Platygyra sinensis | reverse complement strand
TCACACGTGTGCACACACATCACCAAGTAACGAGAGCATGACACACAGAAACTTGAACTGAAAACTCTCTATTTCAATCGCGACTGCAGGTTACAAAACCGCCTCTCTTTCATTTCAACAAAATGTCTAAATCTCGATACTATCTGAACTATCGGTTTTGCTGACGAAAGATAGAGAGAGAATATATTCGGCTTAGCTAACTGCTCGAGTTTTCCGCTCCGTTAGTCACGCACTGACCTCCATGGCCACTTTCGACCCTAGATTTGCATACATACTCCAACGGAAAAGCCCATGGGACAGCTCCACCATTGAAATTACAACAATAGAAATTCGGACCGCTAATTAATTGTCAACACGCGACAATAAATGTTTTTAAACACACGTTTCTTGAGTACTACTTTTATTAGCGAATGCAAAAAAATATAATACACAGAGATTTGAAATGAATACATCAAAATTAAAACAACTACAACATGTTTATGAGTAAACTATCAGGAAATCAATAGTCTTCATCGTATTGAGAGTACTTATAAGGCGAGGTCCTGTGTAAAAGTCGAGATCGTCTAGAGGCTCTCTTCGGTTCATAGTCCAAGTAATTTACAAATTTGACAGACTGGGGGCGTTTACGCTTTCTAACTGGTGACAGCGATTCGACTGTGGGAGGAGGTGTCACAATTGAAGGAGGGAGGGAGGGAGATGAGATAGAGGAAGAGGTTGCCATGGTAGATAAGGCTTGTGGGGCTGTCACTTAGGTTGGTGCTTGAACTGGAGTCGCTGGTATGATTTCTGGTGGTTCTTGAACGGGGTTTGACGCTGTTGGTGCTTCGCCTGTCAGTACATTTGTAGAAATTTGGTTTGACTCTTGGGGTTGGGTGGGTATTGTTGCTTCAGGTATTAAAGATGTGAGCTGTGTTTATAGTTTAAAAACTTGTTTTGCAACTGCATGTACTGCTTCGCTTTTTGGTCCTCTTCTAGGTTTGTACGTATACGATACAGGAGATTATCGATATTATTCTGAATGCGTTGCATCTCCGAAATTGGAGGGGGCGCCTTCAGAGTTTGTTGTTTGAGGTACTTGAGCAGTTCTTGGGAAATTCTCTTCTCTTCGAATCCTTTTTCGGATCCTTCTTCTCCGGGTAAAACATTTGTTTGCAATCTACATCTATCTGTAGTCGTTAGCCTGAGATCTACAAAAAGATATCCATATGGTCTTCGCACCGCCTCTTCGTACTCTTTGATAAACCAAGAAGTTTCACTTGGATACATTTGTTTAGCTAGAGTCAAAATATGCAGTTTATCTCTAGGATTCTTGAAAAGGATCAAGAAATGACCGTTTAATTAAGCTGATGCTTTGGTTGCCTTTGCCTTCATGGAAGAGATTTAGCACAATGTAAATAACGCTCAGATTTCGGGTGATGCGATCCTTTTGTAAACATGTTCACGATGCGATTATCTTCTCCGGCTTTAATCATTTGGTCGTCAATGACAATCAGGTTGCGTATCTTGACAACTAAATAGGAATCATTTTCCAAAGATTCCGGGATCCCCTTGACAAATTCGATTGTTGGTATCATCATCAATAATTGTTCGTAGGCGTTTTGCCACTTTGAATAACACCAGATTATTCTCTCCGGTGGTTGTTCGATCACGGTTCGAGCTTGTTGTAACAGTGATTGTACCCAGACAGTTTTTTCTCGAACCAGTCATCCCTGCAACCATCGGAACCATGCAAGTAAATGGATGAACCATTTGAAACCGCTGACACTTTTCTTGAGACATCGGTATGACTGGAGCAAAATTGGAATTACTGTGTTTTCTGTTGATATGTCTTAAGAAACAGGACAGGACCAACTCATGTCAACCCATTCAAAGCTTAATGCGAACTGACAAAATTTATATGATGTTCCCCATTTATATAGGCTTCAACCACCACCACCACCATCGCCACCACCACAGCCACCACAATTCTATTGTTTATCACCACCACCATCATCACCGCCACAATTCTATTGAATTCCACCACCACCACCACCACCACCACAATTCTATTGTTTTCCACCACCACCACCATCACCACAATTCTATTGTATTCCACCACCACCACCACCACAATTCTATTGCTTTCCACCACCACCACCACCACGCCACAATTCTATTGTATTCCACCACCGCTGCCACAATTCTACTGTATTCCACCACCACTGCCACAATTCTATTGTATTCCACCACCACCACAATTCTATTGTTTTCCTTCCTCCTCCTCCTCCTCCTCCTCCTCCTATTGTTCTATCACCATATCGGAAACCATATATAAAGCGCGACCCAGGAGAATCAGTGCCATTCGAGTTTGGGAAAGTGTTGCTTACACTTCATTTCTGTCAGAGCAGATCCGCGAATTTTTAAACGCGACGAAGAAACTTTTAAACTCCAAATCACAAATTGTACGAACAGTATTATGTAGATCAAGCCAGACAAAAAGGAGGTAATTTACCGGCTTTTCACGGATCCCGATTTCACTAGGGGTATGGCCTAGGTTCCATATTTAAAGGGCTGTTTCGCTGGGCAATGCCTCATTTACAGCAAGGTGCTAAAGTGTTTGGCAAAAAGGCATTATAAACAGGGGTCCAAGTGGCTCAAGATGTTCTGGAAGGAAGTAATGTTAACACAGCGCTGGCAAGGCGTAGTAAAGAAGCTATTGGTGGACTAATACCTCAGGCTGGGAGTGGTCGAAAATCTGCAAAAAGAAAAGGGCTGTTTCGTGGTTTATCCCCGTTCAAGAAATGAAAAACAGTTGTGTCAGATCAAGACCAAGACTACTTTCAACTTTGGTCATAAATTTAACGGGGACTTCCTGGCAAAATTATGAAATACTGATGCTTGTCACCTTTAACTCATTTTACGACCATGTCTCGAGTAGTAAAGAACAATCTACCGTCCCTTCATCTCTTAACTTGTTGCCCAGAACATCAGCGTCAGTTCTTCTAGAGACAGCCACTCCAGAACAGATACACGCATTAGTTCAAGTTCTTTTTAATATGCGTTGTGGAAACATACCGGTCTCTAAGGAAGTGAAGCGCACCTTAAAAAAGCATATAGATGCCCTTGTTAGTCTCGTTGAATCAAGTGTTTCTTACAAGACAAAGAAGCAAACCCTTGCTCAAGAAGGTGGAGTATTTATACAAGATTTGCTTATCCCAATTCTAACTAGCATAGGGCCCCTAATGTTACAAAACGTCGCAACCTAGTCTGTAGTATAATCAGTCGGCTCTTGACGTGAACGAGTGCTGGTCTGTATGAAGAAAAAAGTCGATTGGGATGAAGAGGAAGAGAGTGATTATAAAGACACCAACGCAAGTGAAAGCGAGGAAAGCGATAACGAAGAACCTCGAGTTAAAGATGTCTTAGAAGGTCTGTCCCAACTCGTTCCCCGACAAAAGGCCTCCGATCTATTACACAGCATGGTGGCTTCCAAAGATATCTTCTTTTGGACACCTCGAGGACAGTTAATCCGAAACCAGCCAATAATACCAGTGATGAGCATTTCAGAGCTGGTCGAATATGTGTTACTCCCCCATAACGACCATATTGTTAAGCCCCGCGCCCTCAAAAACATTTAAGATGGGTTGGCAGAGTTAGGAATCAATAAGCGTTTGATACAGAATAAGAGAATTTTGGCAGAACTATTGGAAAAAGAACAAGCCTATCGCGATAAAGACAGTGAGGCTGGTGATAAAGAAATGGTCTCCGAAAGCAGTGATAATGAAGATGGCACAGAGACAGCCTCTGAACGTAGTGAACATCAAGAATCAGGAAACCCAGATCTGGAACCTGAAGGAAAATTTAGAAAGTTTGTTGCGTTAAGAGTGGTGTTCCACGAGAAAACCGAGGCAGGAGTGTGATCACAGCTCAAACATCCGATTTTGCGTCAAACTTGGCATAAACGTTGGGTTTGGTGAGTAAATGATTATGGCAAGAACTTAAGCTAAAATATTTTATTATTTTCAAGTTAGGGGTACCTTCTCCAAAAATGGCCCTTTTTCACTAATTTATGCATAATTAATTAGCTGTCTTTGATTTAGTATTTCTACAACAAGAAAGGCCATGTGGAAATGAAATCCACTGGATCATGTTCTACTATTATTAATGTCAAAGTACAGATATTCATTTGAACCAGACAATTTAATTTCTCTCTGCGGCTCCATCTTAAGTAAGGTGCATATTTTGTAGTGTTGCGAATAGCCTTTAACTTATGGCAAATATCTGCACAAGGCAACGGCAAATACGCATTATTCTAACATGGATAGTGAAAGCAATCACTAAAGTTCTCAAAAAAGCCATAAAATGTTTGGGGACCTCAACAATTTTTCTGTGCTGGCATACTGTTTACATAGGACTTCACGCCTTTTTGGCCACTTTATGAACATTCATTAAAACACAAAAGCCATTTTCATGTCTTTACCTAACTTGAAATTAACAAGAAATATCTACCTAAGTATTTCCATATCAATATCCAGCATAGATTCGGCGAAAAGGAGCACTTGAGACATTTCTTTCATATATTTTCAGAAGTACATTTTGTGACATTCTCTCGATATCGAAAAAAATGAGGCAGAAGAAGATTCAACACTTAAGTTCCCTCAACTTGGGTTTTCAGGCGAAAAATAAAATTGAAACAAGAAATAAATACTACATACAGTGATTGTACATGTCACTTGGACGCGATTTTGCGCTCTCTTCGATTCTTGGATTGCGAAATTTCCATGCAGCAGTTTTGCAGGAGTTTTCCCCCATCTGTTCCGTTGCTTCGACCCGAGGTTTAAAGAGAATAACTTTGCCATCCCACCTTCATCATCAGAGGTATCAACAGCTGTCGAAAGGCTACTCAAAAGGTCATTTAAAATCCAGGGAGAGTGATCACTTTAACATTCAGATTGCTTTTAAATTCCATCACAAAACACTCCGCCATTGACTCCGCCATTATGAACTTAGATGTTGAAAAGTCAGCGGTCACCTCCCCTTTATTCGGTAACTACGTTATGTATAGTGACACAAATTGTACCGCTTAATATCGACAAAGATGGCGGAATGTTTTGTGGTGGTTTTGTAAGGAATCTGTATCCTATAACACTTACAACAGTGATAGCTCTTCCTGGATTTTAAACGGCCTTGTGAGTAGCTGTTTCGACAAATGATGATATCTCTGATGACGAAAGCGGGAAGGCAAAGGACATTCTCTTTAAACCTCGGATCGAAGCAACGAAACAGATGACACAAAACTGCAGTGGACATTTCGTGGTCCAAGAATCAGCGAGAGTGCAAAAATTGCATCTAAGTTACATGTATGTAGTAGCTATTTCATGTTTCCATTGTAATTTACGCCTGAAAACCTATGTTGAGGGAACTTATAGGTTTAATCTTCTTCTGCCGCGTTTTATCGATAACTGTGAGAAGTACCTCAAGTACCTTATGCTGGATGTTGATCGGAAAATACTTAGGTAGATATTTCTTGTTGATTTCGAGTTAGGTTAACACAGAAAAATAACTTCCGTGTTTTAGTCAATGTTCATTAAATGGCCAAAAATCGTGAATTCCTATGTAAGCAGTATGCCAGCACAGAAAAATTGTTGAGGTCCCCAAACATTTTATGACTTTTTTGAGAACTTTAGTGATTGCTCTCACTATCCATGTTAGAATAACGAGTATTTGCTGTTGCCCCTTGCAGATATTTGCCATTAATTAAAGGCTATTTACAACACTACAAAATATGCACCTTACTTATGATGGAGCCACGGAGAGAAATCAAAATGTCTTGTTTAAGTGAATATCTGTGCTTTGAGACTAATAATAGTAGAACATGATCCAGTGGATTTCATTTCCACATGGCCTTTCTTGTTGTAGAAATACTAAATCAAAGACAGCTAATTAATTATGCATAAATGAGTGAAAAGGGCCATTTTTGGAGGAGGTACCCCTAACTTGAAGAGAATAAAATATTTTAACCTAAGTTCTTGCCATAATCATTTACTCACCAAACCCAACGTTTATGCCAAGTTTGAGCAAAATCGGTGATTTGTGCTGTATCACCTCCTGCCTGGCTCTGCCTGGTTTTCTCATGGACACACTCTTAAAGGTATAAAGGTCTTCCCTGCTATTGCAACGGAGAGAACGGTTACGAAAGAGCAGTAGTCAAATGTCCTAGATGCTTTTGGCATGATGGTCATACAATTTGTCCGATATGTGTACATCAAATTCCTGTTGATCGTAAACACTTGACAGATGGATTTATTTGGTGCGCTGACTGCCTCGCGGTGAAACACATGAATTCAAACACTTTAAAAAGGACTCATTATCCTCCAAGCGAAGATGAGACGATCGATTTCCTGATACTTTACTCATAAACAGTTTTTGTTCAGTTGTAATATTATTATTTTTTGTATTCGCTAATAAACGTAATAAAAGAAACAAGTTATTCAAAAATATTTATCGTCGCGTGTTTAAATCAAGCGCTTCGAACGTCTATTGTTGTAATTTCAATGACAGAGCTGTCCCATGGGCTTTTCCGTTGGAGTTGGTATACAAGTCTGGGGTTAAAAGTAAGAGGTCACTGCGTGATTGCAAAATGAGTGACTAACGGAGCGGAAAACTCGAGCAGTTAGCTAAGAATTTAAATTCTCCCTCGTCGCCAAAGCTTAGAATAAAAGCATTACAGATTTTTCCAATCAGGGTTAACTATTAGCGGGCAAGACCGGACAAGCTTATTGTTTTCATTGTACTAGAGTGACGCTTATTAGTAAACCTATACCGAATTAGTATGCAAGAAAATCCACATTAGTATGCCTATATTCAAATTAATATGCGTAAATCCGGAACAAGGTTTAAATCTCACATCATCTACTACTCGCTACAATGAGCTCATGCATTCTTTGTAGATTTGAGCTTTTAAACACGCGTCGCACAAAAGTATGTAATATATATATTTCATTTTACACTTTATAAGCAGGCTATATAAACAGCCTGTAACTTAGGTTTTGTATACTTGCCTAGTTACACTGTACAAGTACTTCTTGAGCTTTCAAAAAATATTTTCTATATTATCAACCGTTTCTTCCAAGTTAATGTAAGCAGGCACCTGTATACTATGTGGACCAATATTTATTGCTAGAGACTATAAGGAGAGACTGTTGCTAATTTAAATTTATATAACCCAAGTGAAATCAAGCACTTTAAGTAGCCTAGAATCGCCTTAAGTCACACTGTTTTTTTTTTCTGCCAGTTTTGCTTATTAATAGGTCGCCTAAAGATGCCTTTATTAAATCGCCCAAAGTTGCCTTAAGTAACTGCGACTTAAGATCCCAGAGTAGGCCTGATACTTTTCTCGTTTCGTTTCCTTTTTTACTCGAAGTTACACATTGAAATGCCATATTAATTGTTACTCTGTTATCTTGACCACTGTAAACCCGTGGGGTTATGGAAAGTTCTAAAATACATAGTTTTTAACTTTTAGATCAGACAGATTTCTTTGAATGCAAACACCGTGATAGCTTAAGCTGCAATTGCAGAATTTCCTTCACTACCTGTACACAAGTAGTGTGATCAGACCAATTTTGCCAGTTGTAGACTATGGAATTGTTGGCGATTTTGTGTAGCACTGTAGTAATATTGCTCTGCCGGAAATAGATTTCGTAATCAAACGCCATCTTCTTCACAATGTCTTGCAGTTTGGGTGACTTACAATGAGCCATTATTAATCTGCAATATGTAGGAGAGGGTAGAAAGCTCCATGAGGTCTTTGGCTTCTAATTTAAAATTTAGTGATGCTCTGACCAAATATGTGAAAATCTATAACGCAGTGTATGAAATTATAATGATGGTCAACTTTTCCAATTGACTTCACACCTATGAATATTTCATTTTACATGTATTATACGG
>JAHPZR010049981.1:0-5000 GCA_019787425.1 Platygyra sinensis | reverse complement strand
ACAATGCATCAAATCTAAAATTTAAGGCCATAAAATTGTGCGATTTCAAAATGGATTTAATAAAGTGGTAATTGAACTTCGTGTCGTGCAATTTTGGCCTGAAATCATACTTTGTGATTTCAAATCGAACTCGCGCTGCGCGCTCGTTCGATTTTGAAATCACGTGTATGATTTCAGACCATATTGCACTCCACTCAGTTCAATTACCATTATAAATAACAATTATTCCATGAGTCCGCGTTGGATATGAAGTGATAAAATAACCAACGAGCGCGTAGCATGAGTTGGTTATAATCCTTCATATCCAACAAGGGCGAATGGAATAATTGTTTTAGTAAATTCTCAAACCGGGTTTTGCTGCCGATTTTTATTTCCACAATTTTACAAAGCGAAAAACTTTAAACTTGGCGCACTATTTTCCATATGACGTAAAACTCCGACTATTGGCTCATAGTCGGAGTTTTTGAGCCAATCAAAAAGCTAAAAATGCAATAGTCGGAGCTGAGAATTTACTAAATTAGCATATTCGGAAATGTTCCAAGTCACGCAACAATTTTTCATAACATAAATGTATTCTACTTTTCTCTTTTAACACTGTAAAATTAAGGTTTGTGTGAGTTTAAATTGAAAATGATTGATTGATTGATTGATTGATTGATTGACAACTAATCAGATTGGAAGGCTTTTTTAACATAACCAATCACACTGCAGGAAAATGAAAGATAAAAAAGCTATTGTTCAGCAAATTTTGCAGTTGTAGTTCTAATACTTGTATTTAGGTTATTAAATTGTGCGATTTCAAAATGAATATAATAAAGTAATAATTGAACTTTGGGTCGTGCAATTTTGGTCTGAACTCATTCTTGTGATTTCAAATCGAACTCGGGCTGCGCGCTCGCTCGATTTTGAAATCAAGCATATAATTTCAGACCAAATTGCACTCCACTTAGTGCAATTACCATTATGAATTGGACGCACGAACAGCCATTTTCCAAGCTGTTACTCATATTTTAATTACGATCGATATTTAATCAAAGTGGCTATCAGCCACTCAGCTTGGAAAATGGATCATTTTGAAACAGTGACAATTTTGATGCCACCGACTTCAGGTTTTAATCCGAAAGTTAAGTTTAGGTTAAAACCCACTAACATTGTTGAGAAATAAAGCAAAGCACAACGGTAAGAGAGTACACGAGGAACCGAGGCAATTATAAGGAAAGTGCCGCTTGTCTGATCACCAAAACAGGTAGGAGTTGTCATTTTCATATTCCTCTATTTTTTGTCCCCAGCCATGCAGTGTCAGATATTCTTTTTCTCTTTTTGATACCTTTTCTCATCTTAGAAATTTAAAAAGATGCTTTAAGGACGTTCGCGCGAAAATTTTCCAGTCGATATAATTTTTTTTAATTTTTTTACTACAGGCAGATAATGAGATACTTAGGCCAGAAATGCAAAAAAAAATTGGGGGTCACCGTCTTCGCTTCAGAGATAAAGCGTCTGGTAAACTATACTGATTTCGAAAAATTGTCCTATATAATTGAGCACGGTCAACAGGGGTTTATAGTTAAAAATATCGAAGATGAGTCAACGGAGACAAACAATCTTGTCATATTTTGAAGAAGTGGGTCTTTTGCGTAAATAGTTCCAAATATTACTCACGTTTTCACTAAATTTAACCCTTTAAGAGGCACTTGAAACCGCCGAACAGATGCAATAGGAGCTAAGAACAACGGTATTCGATGATGCATTTTGCCAAAAATTCAAAATTCTACTCGATAGAATTTCTTTATGTTTTCCCTAAACGTAGAAAATCAGAAGAGAAAATGATCCATAAAAAGAAAAATCGGGGTCACCGTACGTCTAAGATCGTTAAATCCAGACAAAGCTCTAGCAAAGGCCATCTGCTCTATCATTTGTTTATTTTATGACTTAGCGCGCGCGCTCATGCATGACGTGGCATGTGAATTTGCGTGCGCAGTAAGGATGCGCAGAAACAATTAGCGCCAACGTCCTTAAGCTTAGAGTCACTATACTATAAGGACAGCAACATGTTTGGTCCGCTGAACAAAGTTAAACCCTGACAACGCGTTTATAGTACTTGGATGGATGACAAAATGCGATTGCCCCGTGTTGTAATAACTTGTTTCTTTTTACACCCTTCCTTTTCCAAGGCGATATTAAGGACTGCAGAGGACTGCCATCCTTGTGTTATGTCGTTTCTTCTATTTATCAACTTTTTGTTCCTCATTTCTCCATGGCCGTTATTCTGTGTATTTATTCACATTATCGTATAAATAAACAGCGGGACAAGTCGTTCGAATTCTCCTCAGTTCTTCCGACTGTTAATCTTTCAAAGCATTTAATCACGGCTTGAATCATTCGAAAATTCATACAGCTCGTCAATTTTGTGACTTTCAGTGTCTCCTTTTTCTTTTTCGGCAATCGAGTACGGTTAAACCTGCATGAGCGGGCACTTTCAGGAAATGAGCTATTTTCTTAAAAGATACTTCTGTAATTACAGGTAGCTTCCAATTATAAAAACATTCCTGCGAGAATTTGTTCAATGCAGAGCATTTCTGCAATACGATATTGAGTACTTGGGTAAGAATTCAAAGAATAACTAACTTGACACGGTGCAACCGACAGTGAAAGGACCTTAAGGGAAGATATTTAAAACCCGGGGGGGGGGGGGGGGACGCCTATATGCAAAGTCGTCCTCTCGGGTAAAAACCAAAGTTTCTGGTCTCACTTAGGACGTTGACGACGAAACATCACCATTTTTAGCTGTCTGGTATCGTTTAGGGTGCACTCAAAGAAATAATAATTAAGAGAGGCGCTCTTATTTAATTTCTGTTTTCAGGCTTGATTTCTGCTGATCTCTCGATTAAGCGAGTCGGGTCTACAGGTGCCAACGTGATCCTCTCTTGAACAATAGCTAGTAATCGAAGCTATTCCGTTTTAAGTGGTATCTTTGTGGGGTATAATAATTCTCAGGAAACGTCCACATAAGTCTCCCGTAGGAGTTAAATTCAAATTTTCCGACCAGCATTCCTTGCCTTTTCATATGAGAGCTCCCCCGGGTTTTCAAATGTCTAACGGGAAGTGAAGGAGTGATAGAGTGAAATCAGACCATCACTACAAATAGGAAAATAATTTTTTCTAAGCTAAAAGATGACTAATAAAAGCTCTTCTTAAAATGAAATTTTAACTTTTGTGAAAAATTGTAATTGTTATAATTTATTGGTAACAGGACATCGTGTCGTCCAATTCTGTCGGTAATCATGCTCTTGATTAACAAATCGGACTCCCGCTTCGCCGTCGTCCGATTTTGGTAATAGTGAGTTTAAGCATGACGTTTACGGCAGACGGCGAACAGCAAAGGTCACTTCTGATTTTGTATTCTTTTCTTGTAATCCTCAAATAAATCATACAAAAATAGAAAAGTGTCTCTAATTATTCACTGCAAATACAAATATTTTGATTCTACTGTACAGAGAGCTGAAGACAGACGGCAAAAGTTTCATTTTTGCCGTTTGCCGTTTGCCGTAAACGTCATGCTTGACCTCTCTAATCACTTGTATGAAATTGCACTCGCCGAGACGGCTCGTGCAATTTCAGCTGTTTGAAAAACTCAAAAGAGCAAATTAATTCCACGAAACCACAAAAGCCGTATGATTACCTGTACTAAATAACCAGTCCTTTAATAAAAACTAAGCTCAACCTCGATACCTATATTAATCGGGTTGAACTGCGGAGAAAGATTTACGGGTATATCATGAACTGAGATTAATTGAATAAAAATGAAAGAAATCAAATAAATCATCATACTTACAGCACCTCCAGATTGGTTAGGTTGGAAAGTGTTCCAACTGGAAGATCTGACAAGTTACTTGAAAGCACCTTCCTAGGGCAAGAATTTCTACGTTACAACGCAATTTCAAATGAAGTTTTCTGATTTTCTTTACTAAGTCAAACTGGTAATTCATACATTCATATAACAGAGAGTTTTGTGTGACAAGTTTTCGCGCGCATGCGTACTGGGATCACTGATAGATGAAGTGAGCTTATCACCTGTCTTTCCACAGGCGGCTCAAGTTCACGATGTGAGGAGTATTGTTTTTAATCTTAATGCGAGCTCAGCGCGTGAAACGTGACATATTGACATATACCGACTATGTTTAAATGCGCGAAACGTGACTCTCGCCTTGTAGCACAAAGAGGTCATGCGTTACAATGGTTTGAATTTATAAAGGTTTGTATAGGGAAAAGTGATTATCAATATAATAGCAGAAATTTTGATATTTTCTGCAAAATAAATGATTTACTCCAATGCTTTATTGTCTTTTCCATTGCCATCTCGCTTTCTAGCTCGATCCAAAGCCTTTTTAGGTGTTCCTCAGTATTGCATTGCACATCCCTACTGCGCACGATTTTTGCGTCATTAGCGCGCGCAAAGGAGCGCGTGCACGTGCAAAACGTAAGAAATTTCCTACAAGCAAGGCTTGATAGCGAGATAAAAGCTCGTTTTCTCTTAAACGAGCACGGTGACCTATATTTTTTATCGCATAATAATAGTGCCGAAGTTATCCTCATTAATCTAAAAAAAAAAAATTAAAAAAATTTATCGGAAGGAAAAAAAGATATAGTTGAAAGCGTGCACAAAACCGTTACTCTAGAATGTAAATTATGACTACGAAAACATCGACTCGACAAACGTATTTCGTCCACCTCGTTTTAAATGGTGCGATTGTTTCCACAAATTTTATATGATATTGTTCCATATGTTCCATACTTTCTTCCTGTCAAGTTTTCTTCCGAGTATTACTTCGATAAACTGTACTTTCAGCTACCGCAAAATGTAACGTGGACCAATGAATAACGCGCGAGATTAGCACGAATACAGGCAAAAATGGGGCAAGATTGGCTCATCATATCTCTTTTGCGAGAATGGTGACCTATCTTTTTTATTTTATTTTTCGAAACAGTGCTTTGTAGGGAAC
>JAHPZR010049980.1:0-23014 GCA_019787425.1 Platygyra sinensis | reverse complement strand
CGTTTGATACGTTCTTCTCCTTCCGTCCCAGTTCGGAACAGTCAACCGCTCTAGGCTGCTAGGTTTCGATCCTATTGCAACAGCCATTTTTTCGACTGCAGAGGTCATCGTTTTCAAGGTTTCTGTATGGTCAGGACCTTTCGGAAGAGCATTTTCGCTTTGATATGCTGCGTATTTCAAGGCGATTTGGAGAAAATCAGCTTTGACTTTGTCCCCGAGTTTTCTGTTCGTTAACACCATTTCATCTTCTGATGAAGCGCCTTCTTCAATTAACTTGTCTAAGATCGCCTCTTGCTGCTTTTTAACAGCTCTGTACTTCGATTCCACTAAACTGAACACTGCTTCGAGCCTTTCAAGTCCTGGTTTTACTGCAAAAATCGCTTCAAATTCTTCCATTAACTCATTAAGAATTCCAACGGCATTGTTCATTTTTCCCGCGAGGGTTTTCACATCAACTTTCGGCGGCATTTCGAAGTGAAGGTGTAAATTGAAGTATTTTCTAGAACGGTCAGTCGCTCGCTTTATGGCAGTCGGTTGTTCTGGAAAATGATGCGTTTCTTTCGTGAATTTAAACGGCTGTAATGATTCCAAGATCGGTCGGTCGCTTGTTTCGCTGTCAGTTGTTCTTGGAAGCCGGTCGTTTTGCCACGATGCTGTCCTTCGGGATCTTGCAGTTGAGAGTGTAACCTTCGATCCACAGAATTTTTGACTGATTCGCGCTTACGTAGCGAAGCGTTACTTTAATTTGAAGGCTACTGGAGATGTACAGATTACCGCTTTATTTTTGAACTCGTCGCCAACGGTGACATAATTGACAACAGTCAAACTGCAAAGCAAATGAAAGATTTGCGTTTTAAATATGAAACTGCACTTTAAAGGCTGAAATATTCGCAGCGAAATGCTACTTACAATTCTGTTGGGTAATCCACACATCTTTACACGGCTCTTTACATAATCTTTTAGCGGATGTATTCGGATTATTGCAAGGCGAGTATTTAAATGTGTTACGCCTATTTATATAAAAGGGGCTAATTCGTCGCCAGGTCCTTTGCGACTGCATTTTGGCGCCAAAACGGTACAGCTACACACAAGGCTATTTACGTGAAGTACAAATTGAAAATTTTCACTGCACTAGCGCAAATCAGAGCCTGCTTCGAAGACTGACCCAGACAGGTGTCGAGTGGCATTGGGATGATGGCGAGGAGAAGGCCTTCAGTGAAGTAAAACACCTTGTCACCCAAGCTCCAGTCCTTGCTTACTATAGCCCAGACAAGGAACTCGTCATACAGTGCGACGCCAGTGGCCGTGGCCTTGGAGCCGTTCTCCTACAGGAAGGTAGACCTCTTGCTTACGCTAGCAGGGCGCTAACGGATCCAGAAACTCGCTACGCAACCATTGAGAAAGAAATGCTGGCCATTGTGTTTGCGTTGGAAAAATGGCACCAATTTGCTTATGGCCGCCACGTTCTTGTGAACACTGATCACAAACCGCTAGAAGCAATCTCAAAGAAACCACTTGATAGGGCTCCAAAGCGCCTTCAAGGCATGCTCCTCAGAATCCTTGCCTACGACATTGATGTCCAGTACACTCCCGGTCATTCACAGTACCTTGCAGATATGATGAGCAGGTCATTTATCCCAGCAGGCAATCAAGGGACCTCCAATGAATTCGAAGTCATCAATGCAGTCCAATTTCTCCCAATGCGGCCAGAGAAGATACAGAAACTCCAACTCGAGACCTCAAAGGATGAAACCCTGCAACTGCTTAAAGCCACAATTTTGGAAGGTTGGCCAGAGAATCGTTGCAAACTCCCTCCTCAACTGACCCCCTATTACGATATGAGAGATGAGCTTGGCGTGTATGATGGGCTTGTGTTCAAAGGTGAACGTCTCGTGGTGCCTCAAGGGCTAAGACTGAGATAAAGAAGGACATACATGTCTCTCATGCTGGTGTAGAAGGATGTTTAAGGCGGGCAAGGGAGAGCGTCTATTGGCCTGGGATGAATGCTGAACTCAGACACTGGATCTCGACCTGTGAACCATGCAGACTATTTGAAGTATCACATGGCAAGGAGACACTTATGAGCCATGAAGTACCACAGCGACCCTGGGAAAAGGTTGCTGTTGATCTGTTAACCCAAGATCAGAAAGATTATCTTGTTACAGTCGATTACTACAGTGGATTTTGGAACTGGACAGGCTACGTACCACTGATTCTGGGACTGTAGTTCGAAAGCTCAAAGCACATTTTGCGCGATACGGTAGTCCATGTCAGCTTGTCAGTGATAATGGCCCTCAGTTTGTTGCTGCTGAATTTCAAAAGCTAACTAAGGAATGGGACATTGAACATATGGTAACCTCTCCTTACAACAGTAAAGCGAATGGTAAGGTTGAGGCAGCAGTCAAGTCTGCTAAGACACTGCTCCGCAAGACTGCTAAAGGTGGCGACGATTTTCACTTGGGACTTCTTGCGGTACGCAATACTCCATCACAAGGTATTGGCAGTAGCCCCGCCCAACGGCTCATGAACAGAAGGACAAGGACTCTGCTGCCCACCACTAGCACTCTCCTGGAACCAAGATCCTTAAGTACCAATCAAGAGAGAGAGAAGCTGAAGGATGTTCAAAAAAGGCAAGCTAGATATTACAATGCGCATGCCAAAGACCTACCTCCACTGCATGAAGGAGATACTGTAAGGTTGAAACCATTTCAACTAGGACAAAAGGAATGGAAGAAGGGTGTGGTTGTTGAAAGGCTTGACGAAAGATCGTACGAGATAGAGACGGCTGACGGATCCACCTACAGGCGTAACAGGTTTCACCTGCGAAAGACCAATGAGCCACCCCCTGGGGAAACTATCAGTGAACAAGTACAGACCCCAACCCACTACAGAAATGCGAGAGCAGCCAATGAATCGCCCTCGGGATCGACCCTCACTGAACTGCCACAAGTACCGAGCTACTCTGATGAGCCTGACACACACACACCATGTGAAAAGTCACCTGCTAGGGATCCACCGCGTTCTGAACCATGCAAAGAGACACAGGAGTCCGCCACTGAAGTCAGAACACGATCCGGAAGATTGGTTACTAGGCCCTCATATCTTAAAGACTTTGTAGCTTGATAAACAATGAGAGCTTTAACCTGGGACGGTGAACTTTTAACTGATATATTAAGGTTAAGAGTGCAAGCTTCTGTTATCGTCGTTTCTTAGCCACCGTTTAATAAGTTTGTGTTATTGTTTACTAGTGTTCATATTTCATTAGCTGTTGTCATCTTATATGTTGCGGAGGGTGTGACATGTTGCGTGACATGCCCTTATTTGTCAAACCCTTATTTAGAGATTCCCGGATGTTTGAGAAGTGTAGTTCCCGCCATTAAAAGAAAGATGACTTGTTTATCACAAGGTTTTTCCTTTACTTCTGTCTGTTAAGCGTCTCTGGCTTATTGGTACATGTACAAGATCAAAATAGACAAAACCTTTCAAAAGCTATTGTGTGGAATAATAAATTTATTTGTATCACGGTGGCAAATCTGTGTATGTTAGAAATCTCGCAGAAAAAGGAATTCTACGAATGGGGGATTTAATCTCCGACAATAATGAATTTATTGTTTAAAAGTAATTACAAGTTGAGAGAATTAAACATCTCGCCATTAGATATATTTAGACTTGTTTCTGTAATCGATGCCTTACCAGTTGAATGGTGTGAATCATTAAACACGTTTGCTTTCTACAGCTGACGAGCCTTTCAACTTGCATAATGAAATCAAATTAAGTTTGAGTGTCAAAAATGTTTTAATCGAAACAGTCGCTCCAAAGACCATATACAAAGAACTCCGAAATAAAATCATCACTCCACCGACTGCTCAAACTGAATTTTAATACCCATTTTTTTAATGATGTTTTGAATGGAAAGAGATTTACAGCTGCCATTTCGTACTTCCTTGGACACAAAATCGCGTGAATTCCAATATAAATTACTTAACAGGTGTCTTGTCACAAATTCATTTTTAAACAAAATTGGTATTATTCCATCTCCAGCGCGTTCCTTTTGTGGTGAAATGAGTGAATCCTGGAGCACTTTTTTATTTGTTGTCGTTATACTAAGGATTTCTAGGCTGAGGTAATAAATGGTTTGATAATCAAGGGGTAAAGACAGAACAACTTTCTGACAAAGATATAATGTTTGGTATTCTAAGGTGCGAAGACGAATTATTTATCAATCATACTTTAATAATTGCTAAACAGTATTTATATTCTTGTCGACAAAACAAATCTATTCCTTCAATTAAAGTATTAAACTCCAAAATTAAAATGATCTACCAACTCGAGACAATGATCGCAAAATCAAATAATAAACTAAGAGCTTACAATATGAAATGGGCAAGTACAAAAACAATTAGATATATACAGAATCTCGTGTTGTTGCTGCGCTGTACTAGTATTATATTGAGAAGCATAAGAGAGTTAAGAGGAACTATGGGGGCCTATGTAAATATATGGTGTACCGTGTCTGTCCGTTTATGTGAATTATGTTCGTGAAAAAAGGTAAGTAACTTCGAATCAATAAAAATTAATAAAATACAAAAACAAAAAAATATTACCGAAGATAAAATTTATTACGTTCGCAGTCTGTTTGTATTTTTTGCGAATTCTAGTTTTCAAATTTATTTCTCAACGGCAGAAAACCGGCAGAAAAAACAGAATCCTGTGGCAACTCCCTAAATTAGACTTGAGTGAATAAGCCAATCAAATGGTGGCATTGGCCCTCCGTTGGGATTTGTGATTGACAGGCTGAACACCTCAGCCTCGTTATATAGGATCGCTCCGTGTTTAAACAATAGATTATTCACTCTCGATGTCTATGCGTGATAGTTATCACGCGATTGAAATCCTCAAGCTCATAACGTTATAGTTTAATAGAACATGATTCTTAACCAATCAGAGCGTGTGTTTTCTTAGGGCTGTTTTTTAACAATATTTACAATTTACGCGTTGTTTAACTTTTAACTAAGAGACAACTTACAACCTGTAAGCTCTAAATCACAAACGTCAAAGTCAGCCTGAGTCACTACAAAGCTAAGACAAGGTGATGCAAAATGTTACACAACATAATTGGATTGGCCAAAGTCAAGATGGGCCACTGACTTGAACTTCAAGAAATGCAGTATCATTTACAATGTATCTCCTTCGTCGTATTTCGTCATGACATATAAATTTTGGAATGCCGTAACCGTAATTCTCCTCTGCTCTGGGCCGGAGCATTGAATTACTATCGATACACCTGAAATCAAGCATCTCCACTACATCTTCTCTGCAATCTGGGTTTTCTTGCTGATCAATTAATCTAAATGTCACGGTACGCCTGAAGGGCCAGGGCAATATGGAGTCGTATTTACCTCTCATGATCACAAGGTAGAAGGAAACATAACCATTTTTGCCAGACCTTGACAAATCACCACTTGGTTGCATGAGTACTTTCATCTTGTAGCCATTTGCCCCAGAGTAAAATGGTTCACTCTGAACCTCTGTGCTTCTCCTTGCTTCCCTTAAAATCGTATACATGCCATTTATCTTCCAAATAAATGATGGCGATTCCCTCTTGCCATCAGAGACCCTTGTGCCTTCTCTCTTAAACCGTAAGTCATAGTGGTAATCATTGATTTCAATTCTTGTAGTTAGGCTTTCCTGAACTCCATCTATCTTCTTCTGAAAAGTATTAATTTTTTTCATTCACTCTCTCTTCAAGTTTCTTCTCCAGGGCATCGACTTTTTCTTCAAGTTTTCTTGTTGTTTCTTTGAACTCTTCCTGTGTTCTGTGCAACTTCACACAAGCCAAGTCAAGATGAAGTCTCACTGCAGACTCCAAATGTGTTTCCAGTAGCTTTCTCTGTATCTAAAGGGTGAAAATATTCTTGGTGAGACTAATTCCCTACTTATATTCTAATTCATCCTTTTAAAATACCTTTCTGTAATTTCAAAAAATATAGCTGTAGGAGAGTGCTCCCCAAAGTTTTTAATAAGTTGACTTCAACCAAGATCTAAACCCTTACCCTCTTAGCTACCATTTTACATGGAAAATGTTTTTTTTTTTTAAAAAAAAAAAAAAAGCACCTTTAATAGAATATGGTACATATACCTCTTAGTCTTTCACACAATTACAGGGCATACATTATGGCATCCCTCTTTATACCCTTAAAATGAGTAAGTCGAGTTCAGTTGAGTTGACTTGTGATGGTAGAGTATATAGTTGTGTTGGTGGAGTCGAGTCAAGTACAGTTGAGTTGAGTTGTGATGGTCTGAGTATAGCAGTGATGAGTCAAGTTGTGACGGTGGAGTAAAGTAGGGTGGAACAGTGATGATAGAGCACACTTGTGATTTTTATTATTAAATGGTGCAATGGAACTGTAATGGTAAGATAGAGTTGTGATGGACAGAGGTGAGTACAGAAAAGAGTGGAGTTATAGTTGTTGTTATGGTGGAGTAGAGGATCTGTAAGGTAGTGCAGACTAATAGTACTCGTTGCAGAAATGGACTTTGACCTATCCTTAAAATTTGTAGCAAGTCGAGTTGGCTGAGAGCAAAAAACTCCACTAGGAACACCCTATCCAATTTGGGGACACATTTGTAGTGCCCAAGAAATCCTACCTGACCCAACCCACTCGACACAACCCACTAACCCATCAATCAACCAATCAATTTATCAATCAATCCGTTTATCACTCAATGGGTCAAAACAGTCATTCAATCAGTCTGTCAGTAGCCCCCTACATAAACATTCTTTGGGTACATCATGCAATCTTCCTCCTCCATGTGGGGGAGGAAGTGAAGTGAAGTGAAATGAAGTGAATACTTTATTTACTCTCGGATTGTACAGTAGCTTTATATGAGCTAATATCTCCGAGCATTTCACAGTATAACAACAGAGGCCATACCACAACACCAGGAACTTCATGCCCTACTCTTTTCGATAAGCGTGTGGGTTCTTTTACGTCCCTTGCTAACTATAACATCGACGATACGGGAGATGGGGCCTACGGTTTATAGTCCTTATCCGAGAAGACCTGAACGTCTAACCATTTGCAGATATAATTACAAAGGCAGGACGTTCTCGTCAGTTATTTTAAGACCCTGAGGGCTCGAACCCTTGACCAAGAAGCCCAAAGAGCAGAGACTAGCCTGTCAGTGGGTTGATGAAGAAAATTTTTATTTAATAATTCAGTCTCAAGGTTTACTAGGAATGGACTATCTAAAAACAGACTAAGAAAAATTGACACGTCACGTCATTAAAAATATCACATGCACAAGTAGAATACCTTTTTGTTACAACCCATCTCAGAATATGGACAAAATGTTTCTGTCAGTGGACAGTCCTTACTTGAATGGTCTGAAATCTGAAAGACAAAAGATAGTTAAGATAATGTATTAGGTATGAACAAATCATTCTCTTCTGAGATTTTGCTTTCTGCTCAAGATGGCCATATGTTGGTGACTTGATTGCCCTTCTGGAAGATAAAATTTGAAGACAATTCAGGTCACTTTTCATGATATCTTTTACCTTTTCCCTCATAACAATTGTGCCACATCCATCTGGACATTCCACCGGTAACTTTTTACACATTCCCAAATGTTCCTGAAACAGGAATAGAAAAAAAAAAGAAACATATTTCTAAGATGAGGTACTAGATTCATTGGATACATTTTGTAAGAAATTTGTAGTGATGTTTTTCACCTTCACTGATGGATCATCCACAGACAATAATACACAGGGGCACTGTTGTTTATTTATACAGCTGCCAACTCTCTTCAAGAAAAATCAGAGAGGGTTGCTATGTGTCACCAATGGTAATTCTTGGCATAAATTATCTGTACATTTTAAGATGTTGTCAGTGCCTCAGCAATCTCTCTTGGAGACTGCTTTTTAATGTTTGTGACACAGAAAAATACATTGCTTAAAATATTATTGAATGTTAATTTTAATTTTACAAGGTTTATTTTTAACAGTAAGATGTTGCTTGTACATTGATTTTTCAGTTTATTCTGACCTTACTAATGTTTAGCAGTTATTGAATTTCGGCTGAGTAGGATATGAAGAATTTTGCAGATCAAGAAGGGTGTGATATCCACAGAGGCCGAAGGCCAATGTGGATAACTCCCTCAGAGATCTGCAGAATTCTTCATATCCTACAAAAGCCGAATTCAATATTTGCTTTATTATTCATTCAAAATATCTCCCAGTTCTTAAAGGAGTTTTTTCCTTGTTTTTCCGCTCACCGAAATAAAACAACCTCGTCCCTAGGTTTTCTTGGTAAACAGTTCAACAATCTGTAGCGGGAGGCACTTTTGACGTCACTTCAACGTCATTAGTTCAATAATTTGCAGTGGGCTGCATTTTTGATGTCATTGGTTCAATATTTGGTCAACATCAGCTGGTTATGGTGAAGTATGCGTGTGGTTTTAACCAATGAGAAATGGGGAAATATTTTAAATGAATAATATAAAGAACCAAGTACTATGCCACCTCAAACCTGTCGAAAGGTCTGCTAAAGTGAGGGTATGTAAACAGGGTTGTGACATTTTAATTTAGATTTGTGTGTAATTTTGAGAATTATTTTATAAAAGCAATAGTCAGAGCACTTTTTCCATGCTTACACAGCCTCATCTAAACACTCTGCCGGAGGGTTGGGAGAATTCTCAAAAGTTATCCATAGTTGGGGGTTGCATAACTGTCTCAAATTCTCCCAACCCACCTCATGTTTAAGTAGAAAAGTAAAAAGTGCTCTATTGCTTGAATATAGCTAATTAGACAGACTTCATTATTCAGTCACCTCAGTATGCTTTTGAAACAATGTACATTGTTAAAGGACTGTACCTCATCAAGGCATTTCGGATGTGCCTCACTACAAAGACCACACAGTACAATCCTCCATTCGCACAAAGCAGCAACATGTTCTTCAACATCTTTCCTTGCCACAACTGCTTTACAATTTTTGTAAGTGCAGGAAACAAGTTTGAAAGAACAAGATGTCAAGTGGCTCTGTTTAAGAGAAGAAAGCCCTTCAAGGTCAAATGCAACGAAATTTGGACAATTTCTCTTTTGTTGAAAATTCTTTTTGAAAACATCAGTAATACAAACAGGAAGCAGAATTAACTCTAAAAATTAGGTTTTGCAAACTGTGGTGCTCAAGATAAGAAAATCGGATGGTTTCCGACAGCTTTACAAAAACGAACCAGAAATGGCCACGCCTAGATTGGAAATAAATATACGGTATTTGTGACGTCATGTTTGGTGACCTTGTTTTCATCACCAGAAAAGATTCTAAGGCTTTCGAGAAATCAGCGAGTTTGTTTCAAGGATTTTCCGAAGTTTATTGACTAGCCGATGTGCAAAAGAGATGAAGACATTGATTTGTGGTCTGGAAATTTCGAAATACAGCCATGAAAGTTCGAACCACTGGAATCAGGCAAAGATTTGGTCGAAATAAACTTGAGTGGATCAGACTCTTAACAAGATGGCGTACGATATCAACAACGAAAGAATCGACCACATGGAATAGTGAGCCTTTCTGAACATGTTGAAAACTACTCTTCAAAGATTAGTAATAAAATTAATGAATACAGGTTATCTTCGAGTGTCTGCTTTGTTTTAATTTGTAAATTGAGATGATGTGTACAATTTCCTTACTGTCAGTATGAGAAGCCGATATTAAAGATCAAATGTTTGCAGGAATTTTTAGCATTGAAGCCTATCTTGCTGATGTTGTTTTCCATGACTTGTGGGTGTTGTTTTCATCCTTAGAATTTTAAGAGTTACGGATTTTTCAAAGGTTAGGAAATAGTAAGCAGAAAGAAAAATCATGAAGGCCTTAAGTCTGGGAAAACTGAAATATAACATCACTGGAAGAAACCTTTCATGTCTCTGTGATTTCAACGATGATTTTCTTTATAAAGAAGGTATATCCGTTGAAAATGTATCAGTGGTAAATGGATGGAAAGTATGGCTGTCTGTGGAGGGTGCTTCTACATCTCACATTTTAATTTGTGATTATTTTGTCAGTTAGAGAAAAGTGAGAGAATTTTGAAACCTGATTACTGTGGGAAACATGACTGACAAGCAGTACTGTAGGATTATATGTGTAAATAATTTTTAATCTTCCTTTGTGATAGCATTCCCCGCAGTAAAAGGGCTTCCCTGCCATTAAAAATGTGTCAGTGTGTTCTGCTTTCTTGACTGATGTTCTGGTCTTGATTATTACGTACTTCTTACAATGAAGTGTTACAGCTTTCCATTTACACGTCAGCTTGATTTTTACATACATTGTATCAATCAAACTTAACATGACATAATGATCCATGCAACAAGTAGGCAAAAGAATAATACATGTAGGCCGTGGTAATAGTGACAGTTATTATTCAGGCACTAATCACTCTAATCAAATTAAATTCAATGTATGCCATTGGTCCACACACAAAAAGAGCAAAATTTGAATTTCAACTTGAAAAGTTCCGGTAGATACATTGGATTCTGTTCGACCATCTTTTCATTTTGGCTTTGAATATGTTGCATTTGAAAATATAACATATCTTAAGCTTACAAAACTTCAATGCGCCAAAAGGCTAACTTTTGATTGGCGCATAGAATGCTAAAATTTTACTGGGAGGTAGATTTTAGAGGAATGGGGCACATGTCAAGAAAAAATGTTGTTGATGCTACTTTATTGGTTTTTTCTTTGACTTTTCAATATCACCCAATCAGATGCACCGATTTAATTGAAGTTAAAAATTATTTTTTTCATGTGGCTAAATGTAATTTAGGCTTAGTTAAAATCAAGCAATGCTGGTCAGCGGTGGTCAGGGAATAATGCGCCATAAGGCGACACACAGGGTTTCTCAAATTGCATGTGTTGTTTGTTTCTGCTGAGTGAGGTGCAGTTTGTTTCAGGCAGGAAATTGTTCAGTTGGTCCGCTTTTTCTGTCTTTCTGTTGTCCTTGCCATTATGACAGCCAGGCAAACCAACAACAGCTTAGCAGCGGCTCTTTCTTCCATCGAAGTTTCCTCAGCTCCTGTCTCAAGTACGGCCACAAGCGGGACGTCATCCTTTGCATCTTCGTAGCCCAGCGAGCCTGTTGTGTTTCCTTGCCACTGGTTAGCGCTGCAGCTTTGGCAAATCCGCTTTTGACAGCCTCGACCTCTGTTCTTTTGCCTGATCTTGTGTCCCTCATTAATCAGGCTGTTCAGGCAGCTGTTCAGGCTTCACAAAGGCAACCAGAACCAGCAATCGCGGGTCCCGCCTCCTATTCTGGCGCCAGTTCCTCATCTGCACCATTGGGCAGCTTAGCTTCGACGTTTCTCGCCACTGGGACAGGTTTTCAGCCTTCCATTTCAGGCTCCTCGTCTCCAGGTAGGCCCATTCCGCTTGTTTTGTCTACTTTTGTGTCTTCTTTTAACGTGCCAGTCCAGGCGATCATTTCATCTTCGGGACATGCTTTAAGTGGCGTTTCTGCTCAATTACCTCCATCTATTGTCAACTCATTGGCGGATCAGCCGCTCGTTGTGGGCCCAGGCTTTTCTCCTGTTTGCCAAGCTTGTTTTGCAAATCCATAGCGGAAAAATTAATCGATTTGTAGGAACTTTTAGCTGCGAACTTGGTCAGCTCCGAGACCAAGCCTCAATTGATGCTTGATGGGCGTTTAGTGTTACCTGCTCCTCCGAAGAAACCTCATCGGCGTATTGAGAATATCACCACTTGAACGGAAGCTTTCACGGTGTTCTCGCTTGTCCTAACGTCGTTTTTCCCTCATCTTGGAAAGATTTAACTTTGTACAAGTTATTAATCTTGCAGATTTACCGCTAGTTTAGCGGACGGGTTTGGCTTGCTTATGACAAAGCTTTTTGTGAACACGCCGCAGCGACCCAGCTGACCGATTAGTCGAACGTGAACGCACAGCTCTTCACTCCTCACATTGGCGGTGCTTCCCCTCGCAGCTCCAACCTTGGCACTTCTCGGATTCGTCTGAACCAGTGGGCTCCAGCTCATCTAGGATCCCTTGTATGTCCTGGAACAAGGGAAGGTGCACCACCCCTCACACGATTTGCCACTATTATCATTGTTGCAGCACATGTGGTGGCGCCCATCGTTCCGTATCGTGCAGTTCCAGACCAGACCATAAGCAGGAGAGTTTTGCCAGATGCAGATCTCGGTCTCCGGCAGCTAGTTCCTTGTCTGGTCAACAACCACGGCATCAGTAACTGTTGGCTCGAAGGCTATTTACCTTTCTCAGAACTTTTAGAGTAGTGTTAGTTGCATTTTTACAGTACGTTCCTTCTTTCTCTCGGTGTTTCAGTTGGACCTCTTAGTTCGCCCCCCTTGAATACGACCGCTTCTTTTCATCAAGTAGTTAGTCATTGTTTGTTTATCAGTTTTTCTTGCCCATGCACTGTGTTTTCCCTGACCGGTCATGTCCTTTTGTTTTGTTCTAGTTCAGGTCTTTTTTTGCATTGAGTTTTTGCCTTATGGCAGGCCAACTCATTTATATTGCATGCTCTGTGGATTGTTCAGCTCAATTAATTGTATTGTCACTGTTTTTTTTATCCTTTTGCATGCCCCTGTTGTGTTATGGGCTCGTTGAATTAAACATTTCTCTATCCTTCCCGTGTTTCTCGTCTTGCTTTAGTCATAACTGCCCTAAGTTCGGGGGTCGTTACAGGGGATTTACCGTCTCTCATTGTTTCCTTCTAGTCTCCACTCCCTTGCCCCTGTGTCCATGGTTGGCCCCCTAAAGCCTAAAGTGTTTGCTGCCAAGTTGTCCCAGCATCCAGACCAATATCTACAATCATGGACAAAAGTCTTGGGACAAATTTACATTTGTGGCGCTTTTTCATACGCGCCAAACAAACAGTTAGGCGCGAACTCATCTACACTTGTTCAGCCCCTTCCCCCCCCCCCCCCCCTACAATGTTGAACAAGTGTACACGCTCTATTTCTCCAGATTTTCAACATTGTATGGGGGCGGGGAGGGGGAAGCAACGCATTTTGAAACGGAAAACAGTGCTTTTTTAAAACTCCGTTTTAAAAGCGCAGAAAATTAATGCAAATACACAAGTGTCCCAAGGAATTTTGTCCACGATTGTCTGATTTTTACGTCTCATGGAAAAATGCCATATGACGATGTTTTTTGACCCTAAATGCATTTAGGACCCGAAAGTGTGAATATCTGAGTTACGGAAAGCATTTTTTATAGCTTTTACGCGGCTTTTCCGTATTTTTTTTAATGGTTTTGGACCCGCCGGGAAAGGTGTTGATCCGCCACATAATATAGAAACTTTTGTATGTGAAGGCAGTGATAATGGAGTCGCTTGATTGGGATACGTAACGAACTGTTAACATTAATGTACAGTTCTTCAGGTACTTCAATATTTTAACGACAAATCTGGTATTTAAGCCAATCTTAGTGACCACCTTAACAGTTATTACAGCTTGTTTCAGTGAGTACAAATATAGTGAGGCGCTTTTCTCTTCGGGTAGTGACGTCAGCGTTCACTGGTCATCGCGCAGTACTCAGCGGCGAAGAAAGATAGTGTTAATTCAATTTCCTCAAAGTATCGACTAAGAATGCCAGCCAAAATATATTTTCAACACGACAGTTATGGTCCATTTTGGAAATAAGTTCACAAAAGTCATGTCACAGCACGCTGGCAGTGAATGCAACGGTTCTCACTAAATCCAGTGTAGAAGAGTTAACTTCAAAACAATTCTTAACGATGAAAAATGAGAACCGTGTTTGCACAGCTCAAAAGTAAGTTTTCCCAGCAATAAAGGTGTGGAAGATCGATTTCGAAATACAGTTGACTTCAACACGTCTTAAATGTGAGCTTTTCGAAATAGTTAGGCAGATTTTAAGGTTTTAAAGTGAGTACCGTGGCTGAGAACCGTTGAGTTATCCAAATAAAAAGGGACCAACTCATTGCGCATGACATCAAAAAATGTCACACAGTGTCATTTCCTAAACAAATAAAGGGAAATGACTCCCAATGGCTGGAAATAACTTTCAAATGCTTGGTTCAGTACCTTTTGGGTGAAAGTAGTGTTTGCGATACACACTCACTGCCTGCATGCATCACATATTCATGCTACAGTTGACTTCGAGATTTGACATTTCCGCGCGATTTCCAGAAGAGAAGACCTTCTGTTTTTCTTAAAAACCAAGGCTTTTGCTCACTGTTCGACAGAAATTCTTGTCTTTACACCATGATCTATAATGGCCGTTGATGCTTTTAGCGTTAACCATGTTTGTCCCTTCAAATACCGCACGCGCCATTCTGAGACAGAACACTGAAAATTTCGATTTACACCTCGCGTGGAGAAAAATTAAAAAAGAAAAACAAAATGCGTTAATAAACCACGAAATAGCTCAGAAACAGTCATTGTATAAAGATCTATTCACAGAGTCTAGAAAAAACACATTTAGAATGTAGAAAACCACTGAAAAGTGACATTTTATTTCTTAACTTAAATTCAGACAATCATGGACAAAAGTCTTGGGACAAATTTACATTTGTGGCGCTTTTTCACACGCGCCAAACAAACAGTTAGGCGCGAACTCATCTACACTTGTTCAGCCCCTCCCCCCCCCCCCTACAATGTTGAACAAGTGTACACGCTCTATTTCTCCAGATTTTCAACATTGTATGGGGGCGGGGGGAGGGGGAAGCAACGCATTTTGAAACGGAAAACAGTGCTTTTTTAAAACTCCGTTTTAAAAGCGCAGAAAATTAATGCAATTACACAAGTGTCCCAAGGAATTTTGTCCACGATTGTAGCTTTTGTCTTGGACAGACGCAGGAATGGCTTTTGCCTGGGATTTCAGCACTCCAAGAAACTAAAGTCAGCCAAGTCAAACAAGGCCTCTGCTAATCAACTGTCAGGTCATCCTTGGGAGGGTTGCAGGGCCTTTTTCCTCCCCACCTTTCCCGAATTTGCACGTTAGCAGCTTTAGAGTTATCCCCAAAAAGGTCAACCAGGCAAGTGGAGGCTCATAGTGGACCTGTCATCCCCCAGTGGTCTAAGTGTTAAAGGGAAACTAAGGTCTAGAAACATTTTACCTTATATGAAAGCTCATATACCCAGCGTTTCAAAAATAGTTGTCATTTAGTGCAGCACCGACTTGAATTTTAGGAGTGAGTCTTTGAAATCGTTTAAAAATTACCACCCACGAACACCAAAGGCCGCCATCTTGAACCTTAGGAGTGGTATCGAGGCTATGACGTGACATTAGTCAAGGTTGATTTTCTCAGCTGATCTGCGGTGTGCAACATTTGCAGACTGCATACTACATTAAGACCTAAATAGCACTCTGGTTAGCCTAAATAGCACTCAGGTTAGCCTGTTTACGGTTAGCTATCGGTAGTGGAAATGGGGATACGATATTTTGTTAAAAGGTCTACAATCTGCGGCTACAAAGTATCGATCGAGTAGCCTTCAAGTATAAAAGGCCAGAATTATGGTTCACTACCTCGAATTCGAAGTTGGGTACAGTATCATCTATCAAAAATTGTAAGGGATGGGCTGCATTTCATAAACTACCGGAGGATTAAAAAAAAACAAGCGGTGGCTCGCCGCTCGCAAAGATCAACCGAAAGGGCAAACTACGGAATCCCTAGAACAGTTTTGCGTGTTATGCGGACCATTTTAATCAGACGACTACAAGCGCAAACTTAAGGTATGTTAAGTTTTGCTGTTGTAATTCGCATTCACAAAATAAACTCTGTGTGGTATTTCGCCTTAGTTTTTCGTTAAAAGCGGTTATGGTTTTTGGCGCCAGCTTGGTTGCAGGAAAACACAGCAATATTTACAGCGAATGCAGGGAAAGTCGGCAGTTACATGTTCAATAACTTGAGGAGGTTGACATTCTGCAATTAAGCAATTTTTATGGATCAAAAAGTAAAGATATCTAGCAAAACATGTTGCTGCTCAATTTTGAAGGGTGGGGGCTTGCTGAGAAGCGAAGAATCCTTGATTAGCTTTCCACTGCAAATCAGTAACAAAAATAATACTTCGAAATTTTCCCGAGAACTTGCGGCACAGGTTTGCAAACGAATGTATAAAAAAAAAATGAAAATTGTTAATTAACGGCTTTTCTTTTTTGACAGTAGGAAAACATTTCTCAAATTTGACCAGAAAACGTTTCCAGCTGATATCTTCAGTTTGTAATTCAGCGAAATTGCAAAATGTCAACAAATGTCGCAGGTGCATTTTTTGAAAGTAGACGGCAAGTGAGGTAAACAATTCACAGCATATATTTTCTTTTTCTTTTAATCTATTTTGTCCCATGAAAATTGCATTGATATAATGAATTCTTTCAAATCATAGCAAATATATTGTATTTTTCCCGTTATGTAGAAACATTTACCAGGATAAACAGTATGATGACAAGCCGTTCAACTTCGGTTCTTTGGGTCACACAATTGATAAATACTGAAAAATGATTGTTTGCTACAGCCTACAGACGGAGCTTTTCGTGAAAGGAAACCCCCATTCAAGGAAGATGCTGTCCCCAGCATCTTTAGTTATAGTACGTCAAGCAATTAATACTGGTACACCAGCCGCAGTTGTCAAGACATGATAGTGTAGTCTCATCGGCGTTAGCTTCCACTGCTTCTGACGGATCTTGAGCCATGTTCGAGTCACTTTCGTCTTCGGAGGAGGTGCCGTGCTATGGCTCAAACATAAACGGACGCATAACACCATCTGACTTAATTTCTAACTCAAGCAATGAGTCGCTATCGTTTGCAATATCGCGGCTATCTCCAGCCGCCATCTTCTACTGCTTGACTAATGTGATGTCATAGCCTCACTTTCATTAGGTGAAAATAAAATGGCCGCCAGCTGAAGCAAAATGGCAATTTTGTTGCCCCGATTATTTGCTACAAAGTTGACAACAGAGCAAATCATTGTTATTTTCAGATATGCCATGGTATGAACTTTCATTTAAGGTAAAATTTTTCTAGGCCTTAGTTTACCTTTAATAATGGAATTGGACCCATGCAATATAACACGGTTGATCAGATCATTCATATGATTTCAAACTATTGGTGTCTTGATTGCAAAATTTGATATTGAGGCAACATACCGCAACATAGCTGTCTACCCGTCAGATCAACATCTCCTGGGAATGATGAAATGGTGGAAGCACTATTACGGTATGCTGATTTAGCATTACCATTTGGCCTCTGCTCCGCTCCTTATATTTTCAATTCTGTGGCTGACATGGTAGAGGGGATTCTCCTAAATACGCACAATGTTTCCGTGCTGTTACATTATTTAGACGATTTTATTACAGCAGACCCTTCGAATTCTAACCAATGTGCTAAGAACTTCACCACTTCCATAGCTATCTGCCACTCCTTAGGACTTCCACTCCACCCGGATAAGTGCATTGGTCCGTCCACACGTTTAGTTGTTTTGGGCATCGAGTTAGACCCAGTGGCTCAGGTCACATAAACCTTGTTGTTGTTCAATTACACGCAAAGTAGATTGTTTAGAGTGCATTAATTCGGTGCACACGAAATTAATGGTACTATTTCTAAGTTTTGCTTCAGGGTAACAATTACTAGAACAACTTTTTAAAATAGGGCACTGTTTTGTAAAGTGAAAATGAATTAAAAATATGATTCATAAAATCTATCTGCGTTATACTGACTTTGATAAGATACTAAAAAATAATATTTTCGAGGTTCAAGTACCCTAGAGCCTTAAAGTAGTAAGTAGCAAATGCTTAGAGCAGTAGAGTAGAGTAGAGTACAGTTGAGTAGAGTTAACAAGAGAAAAGTAGAGTAGAGTACGGTAGATTAGAGTAGATAGTAGAGTAGAGTAGCATAGCATGGAGTAAACAGTAGCGTAGAGTAGTGTAGAGTAGAGTAGCGTAGATTAGCATAGCATAGAGTAGCGTAGATTAGAGTAGCATAGAGTAACGTAGAGTCAGAACGTAGAGTAGCGTAGAGTAGAGCTAGTTGCACAGATCTACTACACAGTTCAACTGTCAGTTCCAATTAAGCTCTACTAGGTTAATTGTTACTGACAGTTGAACTGTAAAGTAGATCTTTTAATGAAGAGTGGAAATACAGGTGTTGAATTGTTTGAAAGTACATGTAGTGAAGGCGTTGAATAGCAACAGTGATGTATTCTCTACACTGTACTTTAAGCTTTGCTACTCTAATAATCTGCTCTACTCTACACTGATCTACTCTACTATAAGGAGCTGAAAACTCTACACTTTTCATTGATCATATTTTCTGCCAGGTATAGCTCAGGTGGCCCGTCTGACCATGGATAAGCTTTGTGCTTCACAGGCGCTGCTTTAGTCGTGGCAGGATCAACGCTGGTGTACCAGGTGCGAACTGGAGTCCCTCATTGAGCATTTACATCATGCCACCAAGGTTCTCCCACTGTTCTCCCCTGCACTCCACCCTCACATCTGATGCGTCAAGTTCCTTTGGCTTTGGTGCCTTCTTCAATGGGGAGTGGTTCAGTGGCTCATGGGTTTTTTCTCAAGCCTCTCACTCTATAACCTATAGAGTTGTTCCCGGTCGTCATTGTTGCCCATGTTTGGGATCCTCACTTCACCGGGCACCATGTTCTTTTATGTACCGACAACGAGGCAGTGGTTTATATCCTCAACTCTGGAACATCCCAGATTCCAGTGCTAATGTGCCTGCTTTGCCATCTTCTCGTCTCAGCATTGCATTTCAATTTCTCCTTTTCCTCTCAACATGTTCCCGCGGTTCATAATTGCATTGCTGACGCATTGTCCCACTTTCATTGGCAGGAGTTCTGGAGGTAAGCACCCAAGGCTCAGTTGCTTCCAGTGTTCATTCCGCCTCAACTCCTGGAAGAATTGATCGGCTCTCATTAGAGCAACGTTGCCAGTTCCTTTTAGCCCAAGGTTTGGCTGACTCCACTCAGAGATCTTACTCATCTGGCCAGAGGAAGTTTGTCAACTTTTGTGTGCAGTTGGGAGAGTTGCATCCTGGTGGTTCTCCGTGCCCCACCGATGAATGGACTTTGTGCCTATTTGCCACTTTCCTGGCTGGATCAGTGCAGCACTCTTCGATCAAAGCATATCTTTCAGCAGTTCGTGCTCTGCATAGTGAAGAAGGCTTCCCAGGCCCTCTGGTCAACTGTCTATGTTTGCAGCGGGTTCTTTGAGGAATCAAACGGACCCAAGGTTCCCCTGAAGCTCAGCGTCTTCCAATTACGGATGACATTTTGATTTAGATTTATCCATCTTTGACCACTGCATGTTTTGGGCTGCGTGCAACCTAGCCTATTTCGGCTTCCTGAGATCTGCAGAATTTAATGTTCCTAATTTGGCTAGTTTCTCCCCTGCACTCCACTTAAGCGTCTGTGACATTTTGGTAGACTCTGACGCTAATCCTTCCTGCTTGCGAATGAGGATTAAAGCCTCCAACGTTGACCCCTTTCGGAAAGGCTGCTTTGTCCATATTGGCAGGGGACGCCTCCCTCTGTGCACCCTCCAAGCTGTTTTGGCCTACTTGGCAATGAGGGAAAACTCAGGTGGCCTTCTCTTTCTTTTCCAGGATGGTCAGCCCCTATCTCGCACGTTCGTCACTGCTCGTATCAGAGAAATCCCAGCTGGAGTGGGTGTTTCAGGCAATTTCTCCAGTCAGTTTTCGCATTGGTGTGGCCACTGTTGTAGCTCGTAACAGCATTCCTTATCACCTTGTTCAGGCCTTGGGCTGTTGGTCTAGTTCTGCCTACCAGTCGTACATTCGCACTCCATCTGAGACCTTGGCTTCACTATCTTCTCATCTCGTTGCTTGCTCGGTTGGCTCGTGATCCTGGTATACAGTACCGCCCAAAAGTAAGTTGACAGTCCCTTGAGCCTCGATCCTCAAGCCTCTAGACTTGATATTCGATAGTTTCGAGTATTGAGTCTCGAGACTTGAGGATCGAGTCTGAAGTCTCGAGTATCGAGTTGCGAGTCAAAAAAGTTAATGAGCTTGTCGTTTGACTGGTCTCTCGAGAAATTAATTGCACAAACGAGCCGCAAACCAAATATATGTACATGCAGACTACCAGTCTTGCGAGCAATCCTTCCGCTCACTTTGGAATCCGAAAACAAGTAATTACCAAGTTTCGTGCGACCGATTCGTTTGTAAACACAGATGAGGGCACACGGGTGTTTAGTCGCGATCGGTTGTGCTAACGAATGAATCTCGTGCCAAAATAAAATATGATGGTGAGTTTTCTCAATCGAAAATACATTCGCTTGCATTGCAGCATGAAAAAAAGAACATGTTCTAACTGGCGGTCAAACGTTGCATGTTTGTCTGAATACACTTTAACATGGAAGTATTCTGGCGGTAAATAAATTTTAAGCCTGCACGAATTTGGTCAAATTTATTTTAAAAAGTTTTGTGAGCTGTAATCTTCAATTTCAGGCCTTCTGCATTAAAAAAAGCACAGTTTACAGATCTATATTGAAAAATTAATTTTCAAAAAGTCAAGACTGCCATACTTTTGGCGCCACATGTTTAGGGCTTGATGAACTTGAACACACATTTTTGGCACCTTTTGTTCTTATGTCATTTTATTGCTATTGTCTGGGAAAGTCTGTTGGACGAATGGCAGCAACCCATTGATCAGAATCTCTGTCACGTAGAATTCAGCATCGATGATGCCTTCAAAGATCATCAGCGTCATTGGACCTAACCTGCGATGGAAGGTTATCTTGCTGTGATTTTCCATCATAACAGTACATTCCTTCGTGAAAATCAAATTGTCGAACTGTTCGTTCACTTGGAAGTACTGCTCGCTGAATTCCAACCATTTTTAAAACTTGGTTTGAATCTCTGATTAACTGACAGTACTTAGTACTGGCCATAACCCAGCAAAGTTTCTTCGCAGACACTCGACCTTCTGGATTGAAAAGTTCAATCTGAGCTCCTCGTAAATTTTCCCTGTCAGCAAGGGAGAGGTGATCTCATTGTTGGGATAACTTTAAGTTTGTGATTGTAAATCTTAATTTGTAGTAGGAAATAAAGGCTATTTAACGTTTTGAAAAGATGTGCTGTTATTTTTGTGTTCATGTTTCAACGCAGTTAAGCTTTAAACTGTGAGTTTTTGACAGCCGGACTGTCGATAGCTTAATGGTTTTTCTTTAGAGAATGCTTTAACTATTTTTATTATGATGAGTCCTGGTAATATTTTTACAATTTCATTGCAACTGAAATATCACCTTCTCTTGGTTCTCAAAACACATGGGGTCAGATAAAATTTGCATAAAGTCGTTTACTTTTGGATTACAAGCTTACACTCAATCACACATGCATTTGTGTTGTCAACAAAACATTTTGGCGGAGTTCGTTTCGGCCTTTAGGAGAAAGAAAGCTCAAGATAAGATTGGAAAAATGGTTCCGTGTTACACATCAATTTAACTACAGTGTAGTTCACAATCTGACACACAAAGTAAACTAACACGTTGCGCTTCGAATGCGGCTAAACTCCATGGCACTACGCATGCTGCTGTCGGCTACAGTACTAGAATTATCTTTACTTAAGCCTGGTTCACATATGCCGACGACCTACCTGGGACATAACCGCAGGCACGGCCTGGGACAACACTGCGGCATATGTAAACATTTATCGCTGACACATAATCTGCCCCAGGCATTGACCGCCAGCGATTGTCAACGATGAAAATACTTTATGTGAGCATTATCTGCGGATGCAACATACTCCAGTAAGATGATTTGATCCATATTATTTTACAGGTAAAATGGTTGACAATTGAGAAATTCGATTTGAATTTTGAGCAAATTTGAGTATGTTAACGATCCATCAATCGCAGATGTGACAGGAACCCACTGGGACAGATCGCCAAACGTTATTACAGTACTGTGCAAAAGTAATGCAAGCTATAATCGACGAATATCGTGCTTTGTTCTCGTGATTTATCGCCGATATATCAAGGAAACATCGCACGGATCGGCGAACGTCAAAACGATAAATCAGCGAGATATCGGAACAATCTTCGCAATATCTCGCCGAGATATCATTCTAGCGAGACTTTGTTGCAACGATATCTCGCAAAGCAAAACGATATATCACCATGATATATCGTTGCAGCGAAGTTCGTTGTAACGATACAATGTATGCCGAAGTGAACTTTGCTTCAACAATTTATCGTAGTGAAGCGATTGTGTATGATGAACCCGTGTCTGTGTACATGCAATGGGCACAGTCGAGTAACAAGGGGTTGAACAAAGACCTAAAATTCGCTTTCAAAAAGCTCTCCATGCTCCAAAGGCTAATGGGCTTAAAAACTTGTGTTTTGAAAAACGTACTGAGGTCGACACAATGAACTGTTCACTCACGCGAAAACCTTTCATCGAGCATTCACAGCCGTTGGCCGGGAACGCAGCACGTCACGATTTAATGCCTCATGACAACAAGAGATTTTGTACCATGCTGTTTTCATTTGATGTTAACTGAAATGCTCCTCCATCAAACTGACAAAACTGCTTGTTAAATGTTAAAATGCTCTTTGAAAATCGTTTCATGTTAACTTACCCTTTGAACGACTTTTTTTGTGACATTCTGAAAGCTCATCCGCAGTCACGCTGTTACTCCACGCTGATTGGATGATACTTACAAATGCATCCAATCAGGGCGAAGCAAACAGCGTGACTGTTGCTCTCGCGGAAGATGGTCGCTTCGAAAGCTGCATTTCTTGAAAACTATTTGGCGGTTTTCGCCCAGATTTTAAATGGTTCTTCAAATTGAATGCCTCGAGAAGAAGTATCAACCTTCCAGTTTATCTCGTGTTCGATTTGGAAGCCAGGGGATTCAATTTCTGGGTGAAAATCATGGAGCGAAGTAACTTCTGTATGGACCGAAGTAACTTTTGTATGGAGCAAAGTGCCTTTGATTATGGAGCGAACTGGCTTTTGACTATCGTGCCCACCTACACTTCTACAGTGGCACTGGAGCCG
>JAHPZR010049978.1:0-11633 GCA_019787425.1 Platygyra sinensis | reverse complement strand
AGTGGAAAGTAGTTTTGGGTTGTCAAGTGATGTACTTTTGGAGATATTTAACTTCAAATTTCGCCTTTTTTAAGGCGCTTCATGAGTAGTCCTAAAGGGAAGAAATTAAAAATTCTGTAAAAAATCAGATAAAGATTAAATTGCCAAAACAACGTTCCAACGTAACAAGTAACATTTGCTTGTCTGGAAAAAAAAGTGTTTTTACCCGGATTTATGTCGTTTTCTTTGTATGGCAAATTGTTAACAGTGTGCCCTAAAATGACCGCTGAAAGCCATCTCAGAGGGCCAAAACCAAGGTGGTGGCCCCAGCGCTAAAATACGAATCGAATTGAACTAAAAATTATATTTTTTGTGAATCACTTACATAGAACATTCATCTGAGAAAGTTTGAGGAATTTGATTTTTTCTCGTCCAAATGACCATAGTTGAAAATTATAGAGGGCGGCTCTTAAAAAGCAAGTTAGCATGCTGGTGAAAAAGCGGCAGACAAAACAATTGAGCTCTCTGCTATACCAATAAAGCTTTTTTTATCTCAAAACATTTCAACATACTCGAAAGCATGCCTTTGTCCCGCCTTTGTCCAGATAGGTGAACACGAAAAAAAGCCATTTGACGTGATCATTATCTATACAAGATGAAGTAATTTCATCGGCCGGTAGACGCAGCAACGAACTGTGATTGGTCCAGGAAAATCACGCCACTGTCAAACCTGCCTTGAGCAACTCAAGCGTCTCTTCTCATGGAATGAAAACCTACAGAGAAAGCAGAATTGAGCTGCAAAATCTACAAATTATAAAAAAAAAATTTTTTTTCAAAAGTCAACTCAGTTTTTGTCATCAAAGCAGCCCGGTTGAACGCTGCGTTAATTATTGGAGGAGTTGAGAAAATACCTTCGAAAAGCGTCTGGTTGCGGTCAACCTAGGGGCCATTTGATTCGACTTTTGAATCAGAGGAGCATTTGCGACAGTGGAAATTTTTGTCTTCTGTAGTAAGTGATTGTTAAATCAGATTGATATAATGTCGGAGACACATTTTAGCTGTTATACAGCCGGCTGTGAGCTGTGGTTAGCTATACTTAGTTCGCTGCTGCGCCCTGAAATAGACAGGAATACTCGCATCGCCGGGAAAGCAAGGTTATTTTTTTATTTTTTTTATTTTTTTTTCTGATTTTGAAAGTGATGTTTTGATGTTTTATTCCTGGCATCAATCAGTGTGTCAAAAGTTATTTTGAGACTGGGAAGAGATGACTCTTTTTTTCTTAAATGAATTAATTTCAGAAACATTTTGCCTATAGGATTTGTTAAATTTTAGATAAAGCAATGGTGCTTGGCCTACCAACACCAATTTGCTGCTTGGTTTAGTCTCGCTCGTCTGCCGACTGAGACTGCTCGAATATTTTTTTCTGAACATTTTTTTTCTGAAAAAAAAAACGGCTTTGTATTTCTTCTTCGTGCTTCTCGAACCTGTTCAATGCCTTGGCAAGACTTTTTTGTACCTCTTTTTGCCCAGCCACGTAAAATGTTACCTAAATTCTCAAAACCTTCCACCATTTTAAAACAGCAGTGGCAAAATCTCTGTAATGATGACGTCAATCGTGCATCTGTCCTCTAATAGATCGTAGACAAGAACCGTTCAAAATGCGAGAATAACTCGGGTTATTTTATAACTTGTCATGGAATCTGATGGAAACTTCCTTTAGCAAGAAGCGGATGATTGTAGAGTGATTATTCCAAAATTGAAGTTAACTGTGCCCCAATTATTGTTTATATTAGCAATAAGGGCAAAAATTGTACGCGAGTGAGCACTCGAACACCAGAAAATGGACACACTTGCGTGAAAATATTGAGGGGGGTAATAATACTCAGCAGGGAATTGGTACACACGACCAAGACACGTTTTTGTTTTCATCGTCAACGATGTAATGGACACTCAAACAGCAAATCGATTCATGTATAATACATTCAGTGTTTCCACAGATCCTCGTACTCTCCATTTATGTTTTCTAAGTTGGAAATGGAAATGAATATCCCGGCAGACGAGCATAACAAACCGTCAACTAAACCAACAAGAATCTATCGAGATGTCTTGAAATTTGTTTACGGCAACAATGAGTATTCTGATGGGACTCTGCTTAACAGAAACAGTTTTGGAAGCATCTTCCCGTTTGTCTATGCTGATCTAACAAAGCAAAAATTGAATATCAAAGACGGAACAACCAAACTGTCTTTCAAATATGAAATATCTGGTACAACAACAACTGTTTATACCGTTTATGCTTTATCATTATAAGAACAAGATGTTGAATCAAGAAAGACGGATGAAAAAATCAGACTCAGAACACAAACTAAATACAAAACAAGAAACAGTGATATTAATGTAACGCAATTGTATAGATCGTTTTCACGTGGCAACATTACTTTTCAAAATCTAAAACTTTTATCCTCATCAGGCATAAGAGGCGGCATATTTATATCTGTTTACAATTTTATAGCATAATAGCGTGCTTCCCTTGGAAACCAGAGCATTTTGAATTTACGGATCATGTAGGTGGGTGACAAAAGGCTATGATCGAGTTTGTTGAAAAATATATACTCATCTCATAATTTCGAGCCCCTTTAGAAATAAGAACTTTAGGAAAAGTGCTTATAAAGATACTTGTTTTTTGCAGTACAGATAATCAGTCGCCTAGATAGCAGAAGTACGTTCCAGATGTTTACGCTATTTTCGGGCCGCTATATTGGTGTACTACGGAGGCACACCAATATGGCGTTTTCATACTAGGCTTTGTAAATTTCGGCGAAACATTTCGACGAATATCTGTAGCTTGTAGAAACGCGCAGGCCTAAAACATAGACAAATGCCTTATTTCTTTATCTTCTAAAACATCACAATTTAGTAGCTTTTTGCACTGGATAGAATTACTGTTAAATAAAACTCAAATCAGAAAATTGCAAATATCAATAGCTAACGGTGTTGGTGCTGACATCAAGATTTCAAAAACTCAGATCCGAAAAGCCTTTGGTCTTCGCTAGCTTCACTCGGAGCGAGAGTTTTACCAAAAATGTTGCCGCAGGCTTCTAAAGCAGTTTCAAAAGTGTTGCCTGGTTTGCCAACCGGTGCTCTGAGCAGTCCTGGTAGTTTTGGTATGGGTAAAATTTTGGGAAAAGGTGTTCAAACAGGTGGTTCTCTGATTCCACAAAATAAAATCCCACAGTTGATCGCAAACAAGCATCTGCTGTCAGCCAAGAAAAAAACGGAATATCTTGGACGCTCTTATTGCCAGTTTACATCCCTAATACACCAAATCAAAAGGAGTTGGCGTTTGACGTATCCATTCATGCTACCACCATTTATTGGATCTTGGCCAGAATATTCGGTCTGAATATGCCATCTGCCATCCGCAGATATCTGTTAACGAGTGGAAAACAAATTGTGCAAATTGTGTACACAGGAGACGAGATTCAAAAAAGAGATAGTGTACTGTGTGGCTATTGGTGTTTGTACTATTTGCTGGAGAGACAGAAAGGACGATCAATTTTAGAGACAATGTCAATTCGTAGTCCCCATTTTGATTTCTCAGATCAGAGTGTGAATTACAGATTCATCAACAATATTTCAAAGGTATCTTAACTATAACTATGATGAAAGTGAAGAATGATCATCCCAGTTAATTTTCCAATTTAAGCAACTGGAAAGAAGAAGCCTGAAAAAATCAGGGCTTTAACGGGATTCGAACCCTTGACCTCCGTGATACGGGTGCAATGCTCTACCGACTAAGCTATGAAGCCACACGTTGGGAGCGAGGTCATTTGTTAAGTTCATATCTCCCGTGAAAAGTGAAATGGCGTGAAGTATATACACATAGCTTCATAGCTCAGTTGGCAGAGCATCGCACCGGTATCGCGGAGGTCACGGGTTCGAATCTAGTTGAAGCCCTGCTCTTTTCAGGCTTCTTCTTTCCAACTACTTAAATTGGAAAATTAACTGCGATGATCATTCTTCACTTTCATCTACCACCGCAGTTCACGTATGAATCATTTCATATATACTTGACGCTAGGAGTATAATGGTACGGAGTTATTGCGTAAAACAGAAAAAGGTCACAGAATATGCACCTGGTAGCGAACGATATAAAAGAACCAAACATGGCCGATTGATGCTTAAATACACTTGTGCAGAATGTGGTATTACCAAATTCAAATTTGTAAAAACGGACTGTCTGAGAGGGCAGGCGGATCATTACTTGATGTTCATGGCTCTCACTCTGTTGGTGAAGCGCTTCTGAAAAGTGCTTTGAATGTGCTGCTTTATAAGGCCAGCAGGGCTTATCGAAAGCAGTCAAACCAGATTTTGCGAAAAAGAAAATAAAAGATGTTGCAATAAGTTCTTAGATCAAGCCCTTGAGTCACAAATATACGGGCTAGTTAGACCAAACTAAGTTGTATAACGCTCTCGATTCGTATGTCAAGTAGGATCCATAAACAGTTTAGATATTGGAAATATACGATATGCCAACTGGCATAGCTGATGTATTTTTAAAGGTATGTACGGTCGTGGCTTCCACTAGTTGTGAGGTGCTTGCTAACCCAGTGCGAGGGAGAATCTTCAGTGTAATGAATGATCGAGTTCAAAACGATCAAGCTTTGATGAATTCCCTTCCAATCGATGAAATGGTGGGAAGAAGTGAGATTCCCGCCTACTACCTCGAGACGCAGCCATCTTCAAAAGAAAATATAAAGCGTGCTCATGTCCTGTAATGCTGAAGCAAGTCTAGTTAAGCAACCGTTGGAAGCCTTAAAAAGTTCGAAAGATGTTTTAAATTGGTCTTCTGCTAAAAACGAAGTGAGTGTAAGTTCTCATTGCATCACATTAAACACATCTATTGTTGTCATTACCCTGGGCAAAACACAAGTGTCACAATGAGTTTAGTTTCAAACACTACGCAATTTAAATTAAGCATTTCTTGCCCTGCCTATTCAAGGTTGCACGTCTATTGCATTTTGACCACTTGATAGACTAAAGTATTACTAAATTTAAGAATCAATTTTTCTTGGCATCAGACTCAATTGTTTCCATACCAATAACATAATTAGCTTAGCCACTTTTGGCTGTAGTTCTGTGAGAATTCATTCTCTGGGTGTTTCATTGGGAGGTAAAACTCAGGCCACGATTACTAAAGTTTAACATGATCAATTTGATCAATGACTGATTTAAATCTTTATCACATAGGGGGCAAAATTACTGAATGCTGATTGGCTGACACAGAGGGCATTTTTTCTTAATTTTTGTAATTGCCCCGGGCAAAATTACATGATGCTGATTGGCTGAGCACGCCTGCATTGAGTCGCTTCAAACGGATTTTGAAAAGAAATTTCAGAAACGCATCGCTTCTGAGTTTGATCTAAACACGGTTATTTCATCTTAACGTGAAAGAGAATCAACATGCAAGAAAGCGCAGTCTTTTGGTGGAAAAGCAAAAGGATTTTTCCGACCAAAAATGCATTGATTCGCAGCCTGAAAAACGTTTGAGTGGAGACGGCTGGTGTTGCACGAAACATAGAGTTACAGAACTTCATGGCCGCCAAACTGAAAGTTAATTTCTTCGTTTTGCTTCGGGTCGCCTTATTAGTATTACAGCTCACTTTATCGGCGTAAAAACAGCGTAAGGTTTGTTGGTACGTGAAGTTTTCACAGTGGAAAGGACAGTTTTGGATTCAAGAAGTCATTAGAGCTTGTTTGGACACTTGTTTACGTCTATCATCGATTGAAGGACAAGTAGTTTCACGCCGTTGCAAGCTTCGCAAAACAGGTGAATAAAATTAGATTGCTTATAGTTTTGTTTGTAAAGAAATGGCTTTGAGTGAATTGAACCAAGTTGCTGTGTTTTGCTTACTATTATAGTAGGCTTTCCCCGTGTTACTGCTAGCCTGTTAAATAACGACAACCGGCAAACCTGTTTACGCGACGGAAAGACCTTGAGCCTTTGTACAAAATTTTGCCCTTTATGTGATAAACAAGTAATCGCAAGTGCTCTCGAGCATTTAAGGATTAATTTCACTTGTATTTTCAAAGTTTTCCAAATTGCTCTCGTCGCTTCGCGACTCGGGCAATTTTGTGAAAACGTTGAAAATACTCGTGAAATTAATCCTTAATTGCCCTCGGCCCCATGCGATTACATATACTAGTTGTTTCTATACGAATAACATAATTTTTTTTGATTATTCCTTGAAACCGCAGAGCAGCTTAGCCTCTCTAGGCGATGGTTCTGTAAGATTTTTATTCTCCGGGTGTTTCATTGGGAAGTAAAAGTCAAGATAACTGAAAATTGACATTGATACATTTGATAAATGATATAAATCTTAATTAAGCATTATCATAAATATCTACTCAAGAAATCATGCGTCACTGCAGCCACTACATGTTGAAAACATTTCTATCGTGATTGCAAAAAAAGATACTTTACCTGAAATAATGAGATACTGTGGCCATTATTACATGTGATTTATCTTACCCGAACAGTAGAAAAATTCTTGGAAGATAAGTGTACCATTAGTCCGTTTTATATGTTTTATGCTGTCTGTAAATGTACTGTTCCAACTTAGACTCCCTCAGTAAGTATCCATCAGAGGAAGTGTCCAACACGGGACGTCATAACTAATTGTTTGCAACACTCTCTAGTTTCTCTACCTTGCCCTCCATCAATTATTATTTCAGATTGATTAGAGGCTTGCTTTGCAGTTGTCTTTTTCTTTGCAGCTTCCAGGCCAGCAGTAGTTGGATTCCGTTGAATGATTTGAAATATGTCTGATTATTCCAGGAAATCAAATTTGAAACAACATTTCCTTTTGACTCAGTATGAAGTTTTGTTTTTACCGATACAAATATCATGAATTTGAGAAGCATGAATCAACAAATTTTTACCGGCAGATTTTCATTTTCATGCAAGATTGGTCGCTTTGACCTTTCTCTGGCCAACTTTGTTGTGCTTGTATTTTTGATGATATTTCTTACAGTTTTGCTTCTGTGTCATCAATCACTAATTTTGAGCCGGTTATCCGTTTTTATTAACACGATCATTGACATATCCTTCCGGTATGAGGCAATTGTGTGTCTCCCAAATGAAACGATGAACTAAAACTTTCTTTCGTACAGTAGCATTCGATCGTTTAACCATAAATTGCAGATATCCGATATTTTGAAGAACACCAATCAATGGTTTTCATTTTTTGGCATGAATGATTTCGCTGCATTTCGACCCTCCATATAGATCATAAACGCAATGGCGCCTGTATTTAACGCCATTTACTGTGAATATTGTTTGTTGTTCAAACGGCGAGTTCCTTATCAACCTTACTTATTTCTCATTAAAAAGGCGTAAACAAGTTCCTTTCCCTGTTTAATGAGGTTTTCATATTCTTGTACCATTTGTTTGACAGATTTCTTAAGCTTGATTGGTTAATTATTTTGTTTTTGTTGTTTCCTTGACTTATATGTTATAAATTTAATAGGACTTACTTTATCTTTGTTTTACTTTTTTTTTCTGCTTCTTGTAATAATCTTTCTTCTCTAGTAAGTATTGGTTTTTTTTAAAAAGTAATAGGATTTACTTTGTCTTTGTTTCGTTCTGCATCTTGTAATAATCTTTCTTCTCTTGCTGATAATTTTGGTTTATTGGTTATCTTTTTGCCTTGTTCTATTTGTTTAGCAATCTTATTTTTCGGCTGAGTTTTTTTCCTCAGTCCGCTCCCCATAGCCTTGCATGAAAGGAATGGCAGAAATTCCTTTTATTTTTATTTTATTTTTTTTTTCTGGTGTAATCTTTCCTGAAGTTAATTTTTTTAATAAGAATTTAAATTTGATCACCATGACTATCTCTCATGATAATTGTATATGTCAACTTGCTTTACGTAATTTCATAATCACGAAAACGCCGCGTATTGGAGGCCGTGGTGACTGAAATTATAATTGGCAATAGCGGTCTAGACCAGGAGCGTTGCATCAAACTTTACGAGGTTTCCTCACTCAGTACGCTTAAAGCAGATCTTTTCGCTGATGTTCGTCGTCTAATGAGGACTCACCCTTCGGGTTAGGGTTAGGGTTAGGGTTGAAAAATCTTTGAGTGGTCCGTTGCTTTTGGTTTTTTCTACTACTTTTGTCGAATGAAAACTGGCTTGACTGCCCTCGAATCTCGGCTTCCTCAACAGCAAACAAACTGTAGCGTGAGAGAGTCTTGATTGCTTGACAGACATCACTCTTTGTTTGTCACTTGGAAGTTTCTTCTTGTACTCTGTTGTTGACAAGTTCGAAATAACGGGGTTGATTTAAGGTGTAGGGAAAGAATGATTACTTCAAAATAGCGAGGAATTAGATTTAACCGAGTTCGAAATAGCGGGTTTCGACTGTACACTGCGAATCTCCTACGATACCCTCTGAGTTGTTTTTCTCCCAAAATCTATCTTCAGGATCTTTGAAAGCGTCTTCAATTTGCATTAGATAAGTATCTCGGGCTTTTCAAAGCCAATTTATTAGGTAATAAGACGGCAAAACAGACGCTTTTCACGGACGCTTGAACTCGAGACTTGAACCAAGGACAAATCTCGTGGCAAAGACGCAGATCCCACAAGTCCTCACGTGCGTGTTCCTTTGCTGGCCGCCCATGACCATTTGCGGGAAAAACGTTGATACCTTGCGGAAGTGCGAACGATCAAATCGAGATTTTTTTTCCGGCTATACAATCTACCGGAAATACCGACCATTCTCTCTTCTCCAGTTTTCCTCTATATGACGCGGGGAGTCCTAAAGTGCCTCCTCGGGGTTTTGGCCCCAGACGGGGGCAACTACTTTGATCGTTTGTTTTGTAGCCAACAAGAAATTCGTTAAGTAAAAGATATTTTAAAAAATATATATTTATTTAATATATTTAATGTCTAACCCTGTCCATTGCTCTGGGTTTTACTTACAGATAGCCCAATGTTCTTAGTTTAGCAAACACACCACCTGCTACAGATGTAATAGCGTTTGAAGACAAACGTCTGTGAAAATCGAAAACGTATTGTGTGAAATTTTAATAAATAACATTCTTTTTTTAGTTGTCGTCTGACATTTCACTTTATCATAACGAGAAAAACAACTTGGCAATGTAGAGTACCTGGCCTAACCTACAGTGAATACAAATCTTAACAATTTACGATACTCTATAATGGTCCTAAATTATATTTAGAAATCGCTGTCAACATCTATCACTAATTCATTCAGTTTGCTCAACTTTAAGAGCATTAACTTCATTTACACTGAAGCCGGGGTAACCAGATGAAAATGCAATATATATATACATTGGCAAGTATATTTTTTTTTCATTTAAACTGACATATACTAATAAATTTACACACGCCAGGAGCCCATCACCCGGAGCGTGCAACTTCCATACAGAGTCTGTGAAACGTCGTTTTCACAAGTAGATTTTTTTTTTAAACCAGCCCTTCCCGCCAATTAGTTTTGGGTAACCAATCACAAGCGATGGCGTAAGAGACTAAGTAACTATGATGACTTGTCCACATGAGGGTTGTCCAATATACCCGCACTGTTACGGTCCGTGAAACTTGCTTACGGTCTGTACAGTTCGTATGGTGCCTAAAGCTCTTATCGGTCCGTAAGGAAGTGTATATGGTCCGTAAGTTGCATGCCATTAGCGACACTTAGAATATTTTCCGCTGTGCTGGTTAGTTGTAGAGGGGTTCGAGGACTTTACGGTCCGTACATTTCGTACGGACCGTAAAGTTATTAACGGTCCGTTAAGAAGGGTTTACGGTCCGTAAGTTGCATTCCATTAGCGACACTTAGAATAATTTCCTCTGTGCTGGTTACTTGTAGAGGGGTCCAATGTCTTTACGGTCCGTACATTTCGTACGGACCGTAAAGTTGTTAACGGTCCGTTAAGAAGGGTTTACGGTCCGTAAGTTGCATTCCATTAGCGACACTTAGAATATTTTCCGCTGTGCTGGTTACTTGTAGAGGGGTCCAAGGACTTTACGGTCCGTAAAGTTATTAACGGTCCGATAAGAAGGGTTTCCGGTCCGTACGTTGCATTTCATTAGCTACACTTAGAATATTTTCCGCGTTGCTGGTTTCTTGTAGAGGGGTCCAAGGACTTTACGGTCCGTACATTTCGTACGGACCGTAAAGTTATTAACGGTCCGTTAAGAAGGGTTTACGGTCCGTAAGTTGCATTCCATTAGCGACACTTAGAATAATTTCCTCTGTGCTGGTTACTTGTAGAGGGGTCCAATGTCTTTACGGTCCGTACATTTCGTTCGGACCGTAAAGTTGTTAACGGTCCGTTAAGAAGGGTTTACGGTCCGTAAGTTGCATTCCATTAGCGACACTTAGAATATTTTCCGCTGTGCTGGTTACTTGTAGAGGGGTCCAAGGACTTTACGGTCCGTAAAGTTATTAACGGTCCGATAAGAAGGGTTTCCGGTCCGTACGTTGCATTTCATTAGCTACACTTAGAATATTTTCCGCGTTGCTGGTTTCTTGTAGAGGGGTCCAAGGACTTTACGGTCCGTACATTTCGTACGGACCGTAAAGTTATTAACGGTCCGTTAAGAAGGGTTTACGGTCCGTAAGTTGCATTCCATTAGCGACACTTGGAATATTTTTTTTCCGCTGTGCTGGTTACTTGTAGAGGGGTCCAATGTCTTTACGGTCCGTACAGTTCGTACGGACCGTAAAGTTGTTAACGGTCCGTTAAGAAGGGTTTACGGTCCGTAAGTTGCATTCCATTAGCGACACTTAGAATATTTTCCGCTGTGCTGGTTACTTGTAGAGGGGTCCAAGGACTTTACGGTCCGTACAGTTCGTACGGACCGTAAAGTTATTAACGGTCCGATAAGAAGTGTTTACGGTCCGTAAGTTGCATTCCATTAGCGACACTTAAAATATTTTCCGCTGTGCTGGTTACTTGTAGAGGGGTCCAATGTCTTTACGGTCCGTACAGTTCGTACGGACCGTAAAGTTGTTAACGGTCCGTTAAGAAGGGTTTACGGTCCGTAAGTTGCATTCCATTAGCGACACTTAGAATATTTTCCGCTGTGCTGGTTACTTGTAGAGGGGTCCAAGGACCTTACGGTCCGTACAGTTCGTACGGATCGTAAAGTTGTCAACAGTCCGTTAAGAAGTGTTTACGGTCCGTAAGTTGCATTCCATTAGCGACACTTAAAATATTTTCCGCTGTGCTGGTTACTTGTAGAGGGGTCCAATGTCTTTACGGTCAGCACAGTTGGTACGGACCGTAAAGTTGTTAACGGTCCGTTAAGAAGGGTTTACGGTCCGTACGTTGTATTACATTAGCGACACTTAGAATATATTCCGCTGTGCTGGTTACTTGTAGAGGGGTCTAAGGACTTTACGGTCCGTACAGTTCGTACGGATCGTAAAGTTGTTAACGGTCCGTTAAGAAGGGTTTAGGGTCCGTAAGTTGCATTCCATTAGCGACACTTCAAATATTTTCCACTGGAAAAGTTGAAAATTTCCATGGACATGTCAATTTTAATTTACAGTATGTAAATCTTGATTGACATTGTTTGTAAATTTCAATTTACATGTTGGGGTATTGTAAAATAAATTTACAGGAA
>JAHPZR010049976.1:0-14500 GCA_019787425.1 Platygyra sinensis | reverse complement strand
AAATAGTATAAACCTAATGTCCCTTTAAAGTCGCACGGGTTTGCTTCTTATTTCCTTGATAGAAAGAGAAAACGTTTACGCCTGGACTCACCGACTACCCTGTATAAATTTAAACGTTTGGCCGTATAATCTGTGCATTTAGGCTCAAAATTCACCTCAAGTACGAGGTCAAGATCAAATGTATTATACTTGAAGTAACATAAGGAGGCTATCGAACAAAAGTTCTTATTATGCTAATTTACGCTTAATGAAGTACGAATATTAATGACGTCCTGCGCCATGATTTCTTTTTTCTCTTGTAATTGTTTGTTTCTTTTGTTTTGGCTTGTACTTCGAGAAAGATCTAGAATCAAGAAAGAACCTAACTCATTCATACTATACGTAACCCCTACCTGTTCTTCTTTGAATTGCATCAGGACAGCAAAATTGGTGAGATGATTGCAGCCGCAAATTGTTCTCTCGGGTGACGAATTGTTGAACACTGTGCATCCTTCACTTGACCACGAGCTATTCAAGGTCATTAAAAAAACCAGCACAATATTAAGTCTTTGGAAAATAAAGGCGCATCTCACACTCCCTTATTCTAGCCTAGCTTTTGGCTTCATAAGCGGCCTTTGATAACACAAAGTGACTATGACCGTAAACCGAGGGTACTCCCCCTGAATGTTGTGACTCTGCGCTGCCAGTCCCCGAGAGGGTGGTACTGAGGGAGTGACACTCTAGTTCAAAACTACATAAAGAGGATTTCCATTCTGTACAGCGGACTCTTGAGAGTTTAGTTGCGTTTTTTTAGTGTCATGTAAGACATCACCAAAAATAAACATTTGGCAACTACTTGCATGAGGTAAATTTTAAAAATTCAAAACAACCGGCATTATAGACGCGACGCGGTCACAGCAGCTTGATGCTTCGTTCTCTGTCATATCACTAAATGAACCAATTTTGCAGTTTTAAAAATCAATGAAGCCGTTGGAAAGAGAATTTGAAAGGCCTCAAAGATAAGGTGTGTGGTTCGTAACGAACAACATCAATTCGCATTCTATCGGGTGAGCTGTTATAAAGGTTATAAACATTAGGGCGTTGAGTACGGACTGGAATCTCGAAATCAACTTAAATTAACCGATTGGGTGACGTTACATGAGAAACTGAGCATTTTGAACTCGGGGTGGGTGGGCAGTGGTTACTTCCTTATAAGAGGGTAATGGAGATTTGCCGGTGAATGAGATCAGTCGCATTTTCACGACTGGATTGACTATTATGGGGTCGCATATTCAATAGAGTTACCAGAATGGGGTCGCACATTTTCTTGTTTTTTGGCTAACACAGTTCTTCATATTTACGATTAGCAAATTTACCAGAATGTTTGTATTGTAGGTGAAAATTAAAGTGTTCTTTATTCAATACGAACTAATACATAAATACTCATTGCCAGAAATAATGGACATTCACTCCCGTGTTAATTGTCAGCGGCATCTCTTTTCAAATCAATGGCAGACAAAAACTAGTGCAAGTCAGGGAAACAAACGTTGTTTCCCTACGATATTTTAAATATTTGAGCTCTGTGGATCTGTTTTACGAAAGAAAAAAGCGGAGAAAGATCATCTTCAAAAAAAAATTTTTAGTATCTACCAGTGGCGAACGGGGCTGATTGCAAGGGAAACAGGACGCGAGATGTGCGAAACCTTTACCTCACTAACACATGCATTTCAGCCCTGTAGCTTGAATAAACGTATCATTAACGAAGTGATGTATCACTCCATCCTTTTGGAACCAATTTCTTGTAAAATGGAAAGGGTACGCTCATTTGAGAATACCGGGAAGGCTATACTTTGTGGGCCGTGGTGTGTTATAATTTCCCACGTTTTACTTCTATTAAACCAGCTGGTATGCTAATCGAGGACTTTTAGACCTGGAAACCTAGTTTTATCAACAAATGGCGACTGCGTGAAGTTTTGGTTTGCGAAGCTTTTCCTTTGCGAGTTCACCCAAATGGGTCGTTCACAAATAGGCCCTCCATTACAGGACTTAAGCTGAGAACTGAGGGGAACAATGGCCCGTGGAAGTTATTTTGTAGTACAGAAATCCATCTTTTTATGGCTGTTTTTAGGGACAATCTTACTCGCGGAAGTTTATCGAGTCGGGCCAAATTTACTTCATTGAAGGGTTTATCGTCCTCTAACGACGAGTACTTCGCACGACTTCGGCAAGATTTTTAAGACAATGTATGAAGAAATGGAGCGTACAACGAAGAGAAAGTGCAACTTCATGAAGTAAGTAAACCTACTTTAATCAGCCTTTTTAATCTAGATGAGAAGGTACACAGCACTTATCTGTTTCGAGTCGGCACCGGAGACCCGTGAAGCTGCACAATCGATATATTTTGAGGAGCAAGTTTTCTTTTCTCCTACATTTTCTTATACATTTCACAGCCATTATGCCTGAGTGCGCAACAGCGCACCCGCCATCTTGACCCAACTTTCTGGCCATGGACAGCGACTAAATTGGGTTCGCTAAAATTACGCATTTGCCCAAAAGTGACTGAGATGGCGTCTAAAATTGGTACAGAATAGGCTATGACGGGGTAGGGGCTCTGAGAGGCCAGCGGCACATACCCAACAAAAATTAACCCAAGTACCCCCAACCCTTTTCCCGCCCCGATTTCGAAACTCAATGAATGCTGAGTTATGATTAAAGGCGACAAGAAAATCTTATCAAAACACAAGTAAGCAAAGAAACAAGCAGACACAACCGTACTTTAAATCGTCCTTCCAGAAAACACATTTTCTTTCAAGGATTTCTCGGTTGCCGTGGGCTAAAAAGACACAAAAGAGACCTGCATGTAGTCAAAGCCATTCAGCTGCATAATCATCGAGCAAATGTTACCAAAATGTTACCTAATTGCAGGTTTGAGTACCAAAACGGATCACTTTCACATTTTATTTTCTCTTTGATGGAAAATCCAGCAAATCACCGGGGAGTGTTCATGTTATATTAGTCAATAAAGGTCAAACTGTTATTTTCAATGGAAACAAGTTTGGATGTACTTTGGTTAAAGTTCTTTTTGTAACGTAACGCTGTTTGTCGCCGACTCAAACATATAAATTATGTCACATTCATTACAGTCACACGAGCTGTGCTACCGAAAGTGTGTTTTAACATGGCATTACGCCAGCCATGTTGGTGTACCAGACCAATCCCGTGGGAGTTGAATACTTTTCTTATGTAACAATTACTTCTGCTCCAATACATTTACATGGCTGCTGGCCACGTGAGGAAAAAAAAGTTCTATAGCGAGGAAAGGGAGGCTGACTGGAAAGAAAACAAATAACTAAACAGATTTGTTATTTTGTTTTCATAGGGCACCTGTAAACTAGCTTATGCGTACTGTAGACTCTGCTTATCAAGTCTATGGGACGCACCGTTACCATAGCCAAGTGTGCTGTCCAAGTAAAATAAGCTGACTGTCCGTCTGTCTGTTCTTTCTGTCCATCTGTTCGTCTGTCTGTTTGTGTGTGTGTTTGTCTGCCTGTCTATCTGTCCATCTATCGGTCTATATATCTGTCTGTCAGTCTGTCTGTCTGTCTGCCTGCTTGCCTGTCTTTCTGTCTGTCTGTCTGTCTGTCTGTCTATGTATTGGTAGTAACCGACTGTCAGAGTAAGTGGTATATATCTCATCCCAAACCCTCACAGTCTGAAATGTTTTGTCTCATAATCCCTGCCTCATCTGGGGAAAAAAATAAACTGCCTGCAGTCTAAATATTCAGATAACTGAATTAAATTCTAAGCAGTTAACATCTCACCTTATTGTGACTGAGGTGAATGATCACTTTATTTGGAATAATATCCGTGTGGTTAGGCTCAAGTACAACAGCAACAACATCAGAATAGAGAACGAAGCTAATTACATTAAAAGATAATCATAATAATGACAATCATTAGAAATAATGTAAAACAGCTAGAGTGCAGCTTGCTTGCACAAATATATGATTCAGTTGACAAGTTTATTTTCACTTCTACCCCATTAACTCTATTTACTCGCCCCTGAGCGTATGATTTGCGTACTTAGCCTAAATTTTTCATGTTTGTCATTTGTAATCCGTCTTTATCTTCTCCATCCTTAACGATAATTGTTCCTTCATGATTTATTATCATCTCTCTGCTGTTTTTCTATCTCCGTTAACTATTAGTTTTAGGTTGCCCTAAAATTAAAGGAAATTTTGTAAGTGGCAAAAACTCGAAAAACTGAAAATGCCGTGGCTGGACTTCTTTAATAATTCCCTATGACTGACCATTCAGTTATCGTTACTTGGGAAAACTTCAAGGTATGAAGGTTAATTTTACTTACTTGCCGGTGTTCGTCAGTTTGAATTCTTGGTCACCTGTGGTACGGCGCAGCAAAACTGAGACAACCCTTTCTAAAAGCCGAAGAGAATACGAAAATAAATCCATGATTTTGTTGATTGCCCACAAAAAATTATAACACAGTGAGTGATACTTCCTCTTTAACAATTATTCACAGAAGTGCTGGTGAATACTGGAGGATATTCACCGATCCACGAAGCAGCGGGTTGAATATTTAGACCGTAGTGCTTCATTTTTGACTTGATAGACAATAATGAATAATACTCTGCTAATAAAAACCTCCGAGTTAACCAATCAGAACGCTTGAAAAACACTATTCACTTGACTATGGGTATATATTAAAACAAGCTATTGTCTCTTTACCCCCAAATGCTCTCCTCCCAATAAGTGTTTAAGCTACGACAAAGCATGGTATGCGAATATCACGTTCAACTTTTTTTGTTGTTTTTGAAGTCCGCAATATGCAGATGACAAGCAATAACAGTCGCACATAATACGTCATAACATCCAAAAATCAGGCTTTTTTCGATTTTTGACTTAAATCTGACTCTAATTAGATTTAAAATTTAAAACAAATCAGCGTTACCAACTACCTCCAAAATGTAAATGTGACTAAAATTTAAATGCAAGGAGAACTCGGAAAAAATCCGAGCTCCAGTATAGTTGGGATTTCAACCCTGACCCTCCGTGATCTTGTCGGATGTTCCAACCACTGAGTTACTGGAGACTCTGGTAAGCAAGGGTCAATTTGTGGGTCTCGACTGGAACCGCATCGCGCGGTTACACAGCCAAGTAATGACTGGCACACATGAACTCACTAACAGCATCGCGCTGTCACAATTTAATGAGACAAATGTAAGGAGAACTCGGAAAAAATCCGAGCCCAGATGGGATTTGAACCCACGACCCTCCGTGATCTAGTGGGATGCTCCAACAATTTGGCATTATAAACAGAAAAATATCACAATTTTCAAAACTTGCAATTGCTTAACACGGCATTAGTTCCATGGAAGTGGCACGCTCCGGTCTAAAACGTATTAATTATTAGTTAACTAATGTCATGATAAATGCTACCTACCTGTATGATTAAATACTTGGGATGTAATTATGATTTTAACCTCTTTGTTTTCTTCATTGTTGCCACTGGTGTTAAAACTAATCTCCACATCTTTGCTATATCCTTTGGGCACTTTTCTTACTTTTGTTTCTGCAGTAATCAAATTCAGTAGGAAAATACATTTTATTGCACAATTTAGTACGAAAAATTGTTTGAAACGGTGGTTACCCAATGCAAGTGTCAACGGTGTTCAGATGACCTGTACCTCTCCAAACCTCTAGTTGGATTAGTACTTATAAATCTGCATCTATTTTGTTATTAGGGCTAAGGGTGGCGTGAGATGACAGTCATATCTAGGCTTCAGTTTAATCGCCCGGGGAATAGGACGAGGGCGGGAGATGACTGATATTAAAAAAAAAATAATAATAAATAAATAAATAAATAAATAAAATTACCATTCCTCATTCTATCTAAGAACGTGCTTCTTTAAAAGACATTTAAAAGTATCCTTGGCGTTTTTCTAACATACGTAGGTAACAAATTCCAAAGTTTTACTGCCAAAAATGGAAATGACTTATAGCGCCATTCTAGATTAAAATTGGGTAGCATTGAAAGTGTTCCCGACGCTCTTAAATTACAATTACAGGCTTTAATCTTTAAAAATTCTTTTATGTACCTTGGGGCATCTTTACGAATACATTTATATACCAAAACAAGGACCTGGAATTTTCTTCTCTCCTTTAGCGTTCTTATACCAGCTCATGCATATCCTAACCTAGGAGGTACCCTTGGAGATAAACACACTTTCAAACTAATTGGCTATATATATTTGATTGACAGTTGACAGTCGGTAAGTCTGATCTGCAAGTTATGTCTTTCACTCACAATTTAGCATAATTCGCCCTTGATTGAATTAACGACGGAGAGTCAATGATCAATTACCTATGTCGGATGCTGTATCTACACTGTAGGTCTTGTTGCCTGCTTGACAGTAAGTCCGGCAGCAATTTAAGAGAACTTCCTCGACTTGGCAGCTTCCATATGACATTCCGTTAGACTGTTTGCAAGACCATGGCTGAGGCAGCTCCTTTTAAATACAATCAATGGAACAATGCAAACAGGAACAACCATTGAATAAAGAAATATCCCATTATAACCTCTCATATAGTTGATCATCGAAAAATATTTGTTGAAATTCTATATAATGAACATAACTATTATCAACCTTAGCTGTGTGTTTGGATGTTTCAAAAGTAACAGTAACAGAAACAAGTAACAGCACTGAATTTAGCGTTAATAACAAGCTCAGCATTCGGAAGTTGGATTAATGACTAGTATGTGACGTATCAGTGTAAGAGGTTCTAGAAATATCAACGAGCTTGAGGTTCCATTCAGAAGGGTGTGGGTTGGGGAGGGGTCGGTGGTAGGCGCTGGCAGGTAGGCCAAATATCTGGTGTCCCGTTATTTTATCGATGAAAATAAAAATTATTAACCAGCAGCGAACATTTTAGATTTTAAATAAAAATTTGGAATGGCTTTCATAAACAATGAATGAAGTATTTACCTGCTTTGTGGAATCGACGAGTTTTGAACATTTTGAAAGCTATAAGGGAATACGAAAGAAACATTTGTCTTTGTTATTAATTGTGTTCATTCTTGTGTCACGTTAACGTTTGCTCTAGTTTGAAGGGATACTCCGTGGCCTTTCATAACCACCCAATGCTTTGAGCATGATTATTAACTAAGTGCAATCTGCTACTGCATGACTGATTGTGCAGAGTGGTGCACGGAACATGCATGGGTACATGGTTACATGGATACAGGTTCTTCTTGCACGCAAATGCAATAATGATTGTGAACTGGCCCTCTCAAACACGCAGAGGCGTTTTCTTTTTCCTTAGGAATGTGCTTAACTTTGGTATTATAATTTCTACACGGATTACCCTTAAACAGCTTTTTATTGCTCATATATTTAAGCAATAAACCACAAGTTTGTACGGTTTATAGGCTGATAAACCACTTGGGATGTTGAAAGAACACGAGAAGAATTCGTAAATCACGAGCCGCAGACGCACTAGCCTTCGAACGCAGACTTATTTCCGGCTGGGGACAGCCGGAAATACGTCTGCTTTCGCAGGCTACAGACGCGCGAATTTTCCTTTAGTTTACTGGCACAATAAACCATCGCTTTTTACCAATCAGAGCGTGCTCACCGATTTGGTTATTATATAATATTACTTATGTAATATGACGCTATCCACTAGATAAGTCGCTATCCAGTGGATAGCGTAGTTTGTTTTGTTAACACTTATCCACTGGATAGCAATCGGTGCATAGCGTAATGCAGCCTTCGAACGACTGGGCCCTGAATGTCAAGTTATTTCCTTTAACAACCATACTGATCCAACATACATGCTTAATCTGCACCATATTACTTATGTAATATAATATAATAAAAAATAATCAATCCGCACACTCGGATTGGTCAATAAGCAATGGTTTATTATGCCAGTAAACAGATGGAATATTCGCGTGTCTTTATCTGCATTTTCGGTTTTCCCTCGATTACCTCGTACTCGATGCATCCATCCGAATAATGTTGCAGTAGCGGTTTGTCACCTGAATTATCTGGATCTGCAATGAAAAATAACAAACAAACAATTCGTGTAGCACTAGAATAGAAAACGTATAGATAAGCCACGGCCGTACATAGCTGGGGGGGGGGGGGCAGGGCAGGGGGGGGGGGGGGCAGTTGCCCCCACCAGGAAAACTAATAGGGGTGAAAACAAAACCTCCGACTAGAAACCCTGTCTGTATACGGGAGATCCCTGTGAAGGTTTGTGGAGTTTGCCTCCGCAGACAAAAAAATCCTAGGTACGGCCCTGTAAGCATGCTTTTTCTGGTTAAGGTGACTAGCATCAGCTACTTTTCAGCGTTTTTCAGTATTTCTACTTTCATTGATCGATACTACAATGTATTGCCAATTTGATACAACTGCTCTACTTTAAGTTTAGGATATAATTAAATATGGTTGCTATGGGTCCTCCACATTCAACCAAAAAATCCGAAATTTTCAAACGGAGACAAATCGTGCATGAATTTCCTGAGGTTTCCAGAAAATCCATAAATTGTTTAATTTCCCATAAGGTAAATCATCTGACAGGAATTTCATGAAATGTCGGGAGTAAAGTCAAATGGAAAGGAAATTCGGGAAATGTCGATATACCTCACAAGGTTTGTTGCCCTGTTTTCCTGAAATTCCGGAAAATGCTGTCACTAAAAATTGAAACTGAAACTTCAGGTTGTCCTGTAAACACTATACCTGCCAACTTCTTTTCAGTAAAATGCGTGAGATTTTCGTCTCCACAGAACCCGAATTTCCGAAAATTTACCGACGGCTTCCGAAGATTGCCAAAGATTTCCCGACGACCTCTGAAGATAACCGAAGGTGTAGAAAGATTTTCAACGACTTCAAAACAGGGCTCGCCAACGATTTCCAATGGATTTCTAACCAATCTCGAGCATTATTAAAGAGTTCCGAAGATGTTTTGACGACTTCTCGAACGTTTTTAAGTAATTACACTCGCTAGTGTCAGTTAGGCGTGAGAAATTGGTCTGAATGCGTGAGATCACAATTTTAGCTCCGCAGGCGTGAGACTCACGCATAATGCGTGAGAGTTGGCAGGTATAAAACACCTGGTAGCTATGCAAAGTCATTTTCATATAAATATTCCGGTGTGATCAAAGCCATCAATGACATTTTTTCATGGCAAGAGTGTTTCCCTTGAGACTAGCAAGCCCCCTCATTGGACGGTCTGGCGTAAGTTGTTGAGCAAAAAATCAAAATCAGTTGACTCGGAACCCACCCGTCCAGTCCTCTTAGTCGGTTGATTTTTCTGGACAACAATCATTTCCTTCTTGGCACTTCGTACCGGACCGTGCTCCGGTTGCAGTTGCGCATCCATATCTCTTTAATGACAATAACATAGACAGAATAATATACCATGGCACTCTAGATGATCCCTACTCAACGTTCGAAAAAGTCACACCGCTGCTCCCCTTAATTATTGGTCACCACGTTGTTTAGTATCATTAGTATCGCAATAGGGTACCATAGCAACAGTGTAACCTGCTGAAAATTACCTTAATTATAACTGCATTCAAAAGCAGCAGCCGTGAATGTTTTTACATTATAAAATTCTGAATGGCAAGAACAGGTGCCATTTTTCAGAACCACCAAATTTTCAAAACTTTAACCCCTCTTTTTATTGTTTTGAGTTTCTTTACAAAATTACAACAAAACGGCTATATAAAATAAATTACATAGGTTTTTCAAATCTACTATCTACTAGTACAAAGAAATACGTGAATGCATTTCTGATGACTGGAAGATAATGTGTGTGCTTACCATTATCACCGTTCGGGTATGAGAGTAAAACCCCTTGAAGGCTGTCGCAGTCTTTTGACAATAGTTTCATTGCAGATTTGTTTATCACATAGCAGCGATCCACTGGCTCAGTTCTGTCAAGAAGCTCCTTTGTAACGTTAATGGTGTTGTTGGCAAGATGTCCCCACTGGTAAAAACCCATACTGTTGAGTTTAAGCGCAGTCCAGTATCCATAACTGAATTTCATGTGAGTGTCTGCTTGGGCCTCACAAAGCTCTTCAATGCTCGTAATTCTGGCCAATGGTAGCTCATCTTTTCCCGTGAATTTCTCTGCAGCCGAGGTCCAATTCCTAGTTTGATTATCATCTAATTCGTAGCCTGCAGACGCAACTGAGAATATCCACGAACGATCGCAAGAGCAGATTAGATTAGAACGTCCTTAAATCTCTTTCCGAATTGGTACTTTGATCGTATAAACGGAGTACAGGTTGTTTACCATTTACCCCAAAAATCCGGAATTTCGGGTGGAATGTAAATAGAAATTAGATTAACTTTGTCTCCCCAAACGGAAATATTGTAGGGAAAACGGGATTTCTTGCAAGGTAGACCAAAATCACCAAACGGACTTTCTGAATGGAAAATGTACGTTCCATTTGCTAGTTTTACTAGTTCCGGGCCTTTTGTCTTTTATCGCCTTTGATCCTATCTTCCGAGAAAACTTCTTGGAAATGGAACGAGCGCATAACCGGGAACATTTCCATGCAGGATTTAACTCGTCTCATTAACTACAACTGTCGACCAACCGGTTTTTCAGAGTAAATGGTAAACAACCACTTCTACTAATGCTATACTGACATGCAAATTAGTGTTCAATTCTTTCAAGTTAACTGCAGTTGCAAATTCAGAAATTTATTCTACAAAGATGACGCTTATGGAAATTGGAGATTCCATTTTAAAAGATCTGGCTAAGGCTTCAACAATCAAATGCTAATTATGCAAAATTAACTTCCATAGGCAATAACATTAGTTCAACGGTAATTTATGTACGGCACAGCTCAAAAAGGACCGTCCCTATCGCTTATTACTGAAATGACAGGAAGCTATGATGTCATAACATGGGCACATTTGCATGTTTATCATAAGAACCTAAAATTAAATTCTACCGTTTGCTGGAAGATGCTTACTCTGAAGGCTGAAAAAAACACTTTAACCCTCTTTATATCTGAATCACGCTGACATTACAAATTTAATCGACCCTGCACTAGAAAAATTAGTCCACAAACACAGCTATATTCTCAATTGATCTTGCCGACATCCTGTTTGGCGCATAGGATATCGTTTTAGGCGCCAGCGGAAAATTTTAATTCTCGCTTCAAATCTATTGCCCTTGATTTTTCCGTTGTTTTCTTCAGATTTCCGTGAAACAGCTAAATGTGCATGGTCTACGAAGTTAAAAATTAGCTTTTCTCTTGGCTTAAAAATACATACACAGCATGAAATCCACAATTTACGGATCTTTAACTCGTGCGTAAAGAACCGTAAATATAAGGCCTCTTCTTTACGGACAAGTTCTGCGTTCCGTAAAGATGCGTAAATTCAGAGAGCGCGTAAAGACTTCGTAAAGGATAGTAAATTTTCGTAAAGGATATTTATTTACTTTATTTACTTTATTTATTTTATTTTTAACCATAATTTACAGAATTAAATTTAAATATCTATAAACCCGCTTGTAGCATAGCTAATCTAGGCGGGTTGTATTAATTATAGTCATGTTAACTGAGCAAAAAGTGATTTAAAAACAGCTACTAAATAAATAAACATACACACATTAATAGTTAATCAAACACATAAGTAAAAAGGTATAAAGCAAATTAAGAGGTGTAAAGTAGATAAACGGCTAAATGTAAGTTTGAAAGCTATAGTGTATAATAATTACTTGTGTTTAAATTCAGTATTAGAGAATGGGCATCAACATAACAGTCCTCAATTTCAAGTACAGTTAGAAGCAGCTTATGAATTTTTCTTTTAAATGCTCTTTTCGCGAGCTTACGCCAATCGGGGTGTAGACAATTCCATAGTCTCGTACCGAAAGCAGGAAAAGACTTAAGTTTTATATGTAATCTGGATTTCTGTACAAAAAGATTATCTGCACACGAGAAACGCGTGTTGTAAGCATGAATGTCAGATGAATGTATGAAGAGTTCACGAATATTTTTAGGTGTAGAATGAGTAGAAACATCATGCATTATGGTTGAGACCGTTTCAAAGTAGAGCATATTTACAGGTAAGATGTTGGAAGCAACAAAAAGAGGGATGGCATGAGATCTTTTGCTGGCAAAGAAAATTAGGCGGAGTGCACGCTTTTGCAGAGTGAGAATCTTTTTTAAATCACACTGAGATGCTTGGCCCCAAACAGGGAGACCATAGAGCGTGTAGGGAAATATCAGCGAACGGTAGATTTGAAGAAGGGTATTTAGAGGTACATGGTGCCTTAGCCTGGCAATTATGCCTACTATTTTACTGATCTTCGAGGCGATATGATCAATATGAGGCCTCCAGGTTAAATTTTTGTCAATCAGTACTCCTAAAAATTTCACATAATCTTTGCATTCAAGAGGCGCGAATCCATTATTAATAATATCCGGAATTCTGATACACGGCTGATAGTTTATTCTTTTTTGTGCTGGCCTAAAGATGGATCTGGATGGATATAATTCGCAACTTTCTATTCAGAGAAATACTCAAAGAAGTGAAATAATTATGTCTTATTCATCTTCAAAAGAAATACGTAATTATTTTGACCTGTTTCACTTTACATACTTTACGCATCTTTAACACTCTTTACTGATCTTTACGCAACAACCTTTACGGAACTTTAACTTTCTTTACGCCAGAACTCGTAAAGACTGCGTAAAGGATATTAAATGTTCGTAAAGGATAAGGATCCGCATGGATATAATTCGCATTTTTCTATTCAGAGAAATACTCAAAGAAGTGAATAATTATGTCTTATTCATCTTCAAAAGAAATACGTAAATAGGGACCTCTTTCACTTTACATACTTTACGCATCTTTAACATTCTTTACTGATCTTTACGCAACAACCTTTACAGAACTTTAACTTTCTTTACGCCGGTCGATTTTACTGCGTCTTTATGGAACGCGTAAACGTATAAAAATGCGTGTTTGCGTCGTTTTTTTTTTTCGAAGAGCGTCTTAGTTATCACTGCTTTTACGCATCTTTTTAACCAAACTGTTAAAAGAGAGGATGATCATCGTTTGTTGGCCGAGTCCTCCATCACGGTACCTCTATCTATCAGCGGTTTTCCACATTAGGTACCAGGTTCTCTCAGTTTTCCCGCCATATTCTGGCGTCCTCTTGAAGGTGTGAAAATGTCCAATTCAGCACAAGAGTCGATCGATCTTTTCAGATCATTTTTCGCTGTTTGAACTCTGCTTTGGCTTACATGGAAAATCTGCTTTGGCTTTGCTTGGAAAATCCAGTGTCCTGGCGATCCTCGGTAACCTTGAAGACATCAATATGGCGGTGCGTTCGAGACAACAACAATTCAGGTAAGCAATGATTCAATGATTGCAGCAATTTGTTGTGTTGTACGACTACGTTTAACCCGTTTCAAGGATAAAGTAAACTAAGGGTAACAAGTCAGTTCGATCGAAGGTTGTTTCGATCGAGAGTTCATTCGATCGAAACCAAAGGTCAGTTCGATCGCAGCAAAGGTTGTTTCGACAAAAGAGTAAATGATGATAAAAACTACAGATTTGGAAGGGCATAAATACATGTAGATTATTCTTCGTTTTTAGCACATTGCTTTGGAAAGGGATGATGCTCAAAATCTCAGCTTGACAACAAGGTTCAGGTAGCAGTTCTTTCAAGGTCTCACATGAATGGCTCAATACCCTTACATATATACAAATCTTATAGTTATACCTTTATGCTAAGGCACAAAGAGATTAACTGTAAGACTTGGTTCGCAGAAAATATTGTTTAAGCCTAGGTCACACTAGTGATATACAGGGAAAGAAAAAGAACAAAAATAGGTGCGATTACATGGGGCAGGTAAATTTGCTTTTGGGCAAGTGAAAAAATAACTTCAGTGGCCCAGTGAGCAAGTGAAATTATTGATGATTGTTATTGATGATTAATTTCGTTGTAACATTTTCATAGTACCTGTGGATCCGTGAGGCAATATCCGATGAGATCCACAGAGTACTTTAATAATCTTGTTACAAAGTTCATTGTCATTAACAGGACAGATGCGTGAGAAACTGACATCAAGTGGTTTTTACGATAACAAATTGTGAAATTGCCTGCTCTCACTTGTTGACATATCACATAAATTATAAATTCATGTGTCTGTCTGCATATTGACAATAAAAGTCACCCAATGAGTGTGCAAAAATTTCTAGTTATCATGAAACATTAGATTGAATGCGTGGATAAGTAATTTTGCATTTTGACTTCTGATTTCTATACTAGCTGCTACAATGGCACATAATATTAAAAGTGAGGGCAGGTGAAAACTATATACTGGCCCAGTAGGCAAGTGGTTTTTAATTTTTTACCTGCCCTGGTGACATTAGCATAACTAAATAACTGCATAAGGATGTTTTGTTTTGCTGAGTGAACATCCTGACATACACTGTTATGGCTTATGTGTAATTCCAGAAATTAT
>JAHPZR010049975.1:0-24273 GCA_019787425.1 Platygyra sinensis | reverse complement strand
GATGGAACGTGACAATAAACAATAGCCTCCATTTGGCACGAGCATATGCTAGGATATTTGTTCGCAGACATTATCTGTTCAAAGAAGAACAAATGTGATCGAGGAACAGATAATATAGTGTCCAAAGACAAATATCCTAGCATGTTTGCGCCCCAAATGGAGGCTATGGTCTTAATTATCCTTAAAATCTTTTTCACAACACGCATTTTGAAAATTGGAGAATATTCTCGGATATTCCCCAGTTTTAGCTGGGGAACATTCGGTCACGTGACGTATTTAGGCCAATCCTGCGCGAGCGAAAATATTTGATAGATTATAATGAAAAATATGTTCAAAACCACAAATGAAATCAGCTCCGGAACCACAGAGTAGGAGGAAGGGCTATAGCCCAACCTCTAGAGCTCCAGATGACGTGGATAATATACGAAATTCGCTACTGGAAAGTAACAAAATGGCGGAGCAGTGAATAATTATATCCCACGAGACATTTGAATTTTTTCGGTATAAACATAAGCGTCAAGACTCGTGTGTATACTAGGAAAATACAAGTGTCTCGTAGGATATTCCATGGTATACCACTCGAAAGCGACAGACTCTGCTCGACTTGCCGAAATGGTCAGATTACCGAAGATTTTCGAAAAATTGGGTACGATTTTCCTAGAGGTTACCAGACGTTTCTTTGCCGAATTTGCCGGATTTCCGATGATATCCTCATCTAAACACGAGGAGGAATTCTCCCAGCCCTCGAAGTGTTAAGATGAGACTCCGTAAACACAGAAAAAGTGCTCTATTGCTTTTATAAAATAATTCTTAAAGTTACGCGCAAGTCTGAAACGTCACAACCATGTTACATACTCTCATCTAAACACACCATCGACCAAAGAGCGCGCGCGTAGTGGCTCAGTAGGCACTTTGCACGACTCGGTCACATGGTACAAAATTATATATACTGGTGAGCAAGTTGCGCAGAGGGACTTCCAAAACAAAGGCAGGTGCATTATTTTGGAAGTCCCACTGCGCAATTTGCTCACCAGTATATGTAATTTTTGTACCATGTGACGGGTCGTGCAAAGGGACAGACTCTGCTCGACTTGCCGAAATGGTCAGATTACCGGAGATTATCGAAAAATTAGGTTCTGTTATTTCATAAACATGCTTCGATCCTAGTTAGCTACGCTTCGACAGAGCTCGACTTTCCGAAATAGTGGATTGCCGAAGATGTTCGACACTATTCGATTTTTCAGAGGTGCCGAAGATGTTTCATTTGCCGATTAGTCGAGTTCCCGAGGGTTGTCTTCTTCGGGAGTACTCGATTTTTTCGAATTACTCGGTCTTTGGCAGATTGCTCTATTTGTCGAATTAGTCGGATTTCCAAATACTGACTTCTTGAACGATGTTCGATTTGATGTCGCATTTCCGAAGATATATAGTCTGAGCATGCTTTGACAGTGCTCGAGTCGGATTTCCGGAGATCGGGTGTTCAGCAATGTTCGATTTTCTCGGAGGTTATCACAGATAACTGAAGATGCTCTTTTCCTCGAACTAGGCGGATTTGCAAAGATTAACTTCTTCGACACTGCTCAATTTACTGAATTCGTTGGATGGCCGAAGATGTTCGACAACGTTCCATTTTTCTCACAGATTATCCAAGGTGTCGCTCCGTAGTTTTCCGAAGGTTTCAAAAGATCGGACGAGTAGCCGGATAATGAATGATACAGTGACCGAGTTCCAGGTCTACAATGCGTTTATGTACAGTTGGATTCGCAGGATTCAAACTCCTATACGCATCGATTGAGGCTGAAATAAACGTGGTATAAACCCAATTGAAAGCTGGAAATACTCATTGAGAGCTAGTTATTTTTCACGCATGCGAAGACTCTACATCCCTAAATTGCTTGATATAGCCACACATAGGCCAATATAGCTCTACCGAGAACCGCCGGCTCTACATCTTCCTGATCGATAGTAACACAAAGTCCTTAGTAAACTCATATAAACATGAACAACTAGCCAAACGTTAAGCTTGGTTGCATACCAGAAAATAACTTTAACGTACATTGTCATTCAAAACCTTTCAAGGTCCTACAGGACCACACTGATAATTCAATACTCCCTATTGTTTTACATAGTGCAACGTAGTCCAACAGGAAATAGAGGTTCATCTAATCCAATTCGAGGTTGATCACGCAATCGTATACTGTGTCCACATTTCCTCCTCCCTTCAACTTAATAAGAATTAGTACAACCAGCTCTCGAAAAACCCAGATCAAGTGTTTGTTTATTCCTATAGAATTTTGACTGCAAAAAAAAAGAAAAGAAACGACAACCTGCAATCCTAGCTTGAATACAGACACAGCCCTCGGGGGTCCATATGAGCCAGAAGCGCTGAGGTGAGTTACAGGCCCGATTGGATATCAACCACCCTATTCCGACACTCCATCCAGACTCGTGTCTCCAGTGGATTGTCGCATGGTACTCATGATACCTGCGTGCTGTGTCCAACAAGATAGGTTCCAAATTACACGGCACGGAAGACCTAGTCGACTTCTCGACTGCGACCACACCTCTGGACGTGAAAGTAAAACAAGCACTAAGAGGAGCGCGCGAGACTCTCCACCCAGCTTAGGAATGCATGATCACCGTCTGCAATCATTCCGATTTCAAAATGGACGATTTATTAGTTCTTTTTAGTGCTGATCTCGGGTTTTTCTAAGAAGCAAGTCAACACTTACGTCCTTATTTACGTATCCTATCGTCACCTGAATTGTACACAGCCGGCTGGGTTGGTCTCAGGAAAGACTTTTTCGCTCGTCATCCCACTTGAAGGTTTTCTCAAATAAATTTCCTGTTTCCTTGCATTCATCCCTTCGAGACCTCTCTGGCCAGGAATCACACCAATATGAATCCTTATCGCAACAATTGAACCAGACTTCTCATCAGTAGACTGTTACGATACCGATATGCATGTTATGAAGGTATACTGCACAGTAATCAGCGATTCAAGGACTAATCTAGAGAAAAACAGGCGTTTAGATTAATAGTTCACAAAAGAAAACTAAGTTTAAACTTTTTATAATAACATGTTGTCGTCGGTCTCTTCGAGTCTTATCACAAAGATTTTTGTTATGAAAAATGAAACTTTCTTTACGAAGAGTGTAAGGGTAATTGTATGAGAGTCATCTCCTGTGATAAAGTAATTGCTTTCCATACACTCGATTTCTAACTCAAGCATTTTCATATAATTTTCAGACGGTACTTGTGTTGAAGTTTCTCTACGAAATTTAACCATCGAGTTTTTGCTGGCACTGATATTGTTGTTGAGCCCGAACTGAGTCACTGAGAGTTACTTTCCTTAGAGATTGTTTAGCCTTTTATCATATCATATGACAAGTAAAATGTCCAGAAATGGTACTAGAATAATGTTCAATCTATTTGCTGATTCATGATATAGAATTAGAAACTTTTTCTTACCTCTAAGAAGGCTTTTTCCATTGCGCTGCCTCTCTTATCTGTCTCCGCATACTTCAACATGGTGACTGTATCTAAATGTCCCACCGGTGAAGAAGAAATTAAGGCGGATTTCATCCTTCAGCGCCATTTATCCTGTTTATCGGTTGCCACAAGAGATTAGCCCAGTACAGTTCTGAAATGTCCTAACTGGTGAGAATCAAAGAGCCCAGCAATGATTGAATCAAATCGTTTGAAGGAACATTGCCATCTTGTCAAGCGAGCTTCCAGTCTCGTGGTCAAGAAACTTGTTTACGTGAAATGGCGATCTCGGCTCAATGTCTAAACAAACCTTGCCGTATCCTTTCAAACCTTTGCTTTCATTGTTAGAATTGATCAAACCTAACGCTAAGTTGATACAGCTCAAACTGAACTAAACGTCGGTTGAGAAATTTGAAATGAAATACTGCTAAGGTGCACATGGATAAAGGAAACTACGTGGTCGATTTTGAATTCCATTATCAAATGTGTGAATTTCTCGCGCTTAGCGAGAGTAAAGTATCAAACCAGAGCATTTAAGTTTTCAATGCATCATTTACATAACAGGCAAAGACCACTGATTGCCTCTTAATTCCCTTGGCGTTAGTTTCTATTATACTGGTGGATTTTTCATCTCGCTTTTGGCTACATCACATTACAGACATTATGTCGATTTTCTCGCGCGTTAAAGCGCGGGAAAACGGGAGAAGGGACCGTGGCGCATGGACTCGCATGGTCCAGCGAACGGAGATCCCAGGTGTTTACACAACGTACCTATGGACGATAAAAAATGTAGTTGGTATTTTTACGTGAAAAAAAAGAGAATGGCTCTGTCCACGAGACTCCGCACGGCCAGGGATACTCGTTCCAGCAATTCTTTAGTTCGTTCAAAGGCACAAGGTAAGGTTTCTCGCCTAGAAATAAAAATCAAACTTATGAAAAATTAAGGGGAAAGACATAAAAAAAATTAGGGCCTTTCAAGTGTCAAGGAGTTAGGACTCTATCCCTAAACTCCCCTTCCCCCACTCCCAACCGGACGGGATACTAGTCTATTGCAAGTCCAACTCCCTCTTCCTCTTTATCGGTCGGTACACGGTTAGTGGAGGCTCAACTACCTTTCAATCGGAGGAAGGCCAAACTCCCTCCTCTCTACCCAGCAATGGTCACAGTCGCCCCTGGGGGAGTCCCAGCTACCCTCCTCTATACCGGTGTATGTACCACACTGGTGGTAGATTATCTTTAGCTAGCAAAGTCCAGGAGTGCATGGGGCTGACGTTCATATTATATTGAAGCTTTTCGTCACCCACTTACCCATTTTCAGCCACACCAAGTTGTTGTTATTGTTCCTGTTTAGTAATTTTGGAACTGACCCCAAACATGAGAAAGAACGTTAACGGAGTATATGTCATAAAGAAATCGCAGCTATCCGATATTCAGAGTACAGGTTGCCATTCAGCGATGAAATAAAGAACTGATCTACTTTTATCGGATGCAGGTACGCCATAGATCACGAGACAGCGAGGCGGGAACTTTCTTAACCTCGATTAAGGTAACCGTATACCTTCAGATCGGAAATTTTCTTCAGGTTTTGATTTTTCGGTTTAAGAAATGATCCAAATAAAATCTCTAATGAAAAAAAAATGAAATATCGTCAGAGAAATGGCGGTTTTTCAAAATTTAAGCTAATGGATTTCTTTCCGCTTACCTTGTTAATCCGATGTTTTGTGCTCTCCGATCTTTGTAGTACTTGTTGTTCATTTAATAGTCGGCGTGTGCTTTGCTTTCGTTGATTTTGTCAAGTCACTTATGTCTCACATTCTCTTTGTCAACATTACTGGGATTTCAATAGGTCACGGTGGCAGTGATCTGTCAGGAGAATTAGACGAGGAGATGGGCAGTAACCTGCGGGCATTGGGCTCCTGCCTGCGATTAACCAGACCCAACCAAGGAGTACAGAGCAAAACGGCTCCAGGACATTTAATGTGAGGATCACTTCGCAGAGGAGTGGGAGACGCGGTGGTCTAATGGTTCGTGTGCTGGACTCCGGATCGAACGGTCCGGGCTCGAGCCCTGGCCGGGGCACTACGCTGTGTTCTTGGGCAAGATATTCACTCTCACAGTGCCTATCAACTGGTCTCAGAGCGCAGGCGCAAAAGTCGGTCAGCCCAACGGCCTCTCCATTTTAGATTTCTGCAGAACAACTCTCTCATGTACGGCATAGAGTTACATGTCAAGTTATGCTAACCATTAAATGGTAACCTTTAATGGTAGGCCGGCCGGTAACATGGGTAACAGGTTTCCCTTGAAGAACTTCTTTTTCGCTTCACGGAGCGTGGAGCGAAAACATAGCTAAAAATATGAGCGCAAGTGGAAAAATACAATCTGGGAGCGAGATTAGAAATTGACGAAATGGCGAACATAGGCGCTCGTACGCGTAGTGTATGGATCATCCCCGATCTCTGGAACTTCTCCAGATTTCCAGAGTATATATCTGTCAACTCTCACGCATTATGCGTGAGTCTCACGCCTGCGGAATCTACAATTGCCGATCTCACACATTCAGACCAATTTCTCAGGCCTAACTGGACAATAGCGAGTGTAATTGCTTTAAAACTCAATTTTTTTTTTCGGCCAAAAAGAACATCTTCGGAACTCTTTAATGATGATCGAGATTGGTTGGAAATCCTTTGGAAATCGTTGGCCCTGTTTTGAAGTCGTTCGAAAATCTTTATACACTTTCGGTTATTGTTGGAAGTTGTCGGGAAATCTTCGGCAATCTTTGGAAGTCATGGGAAATCTTCGGCGATCTTTGGGAAGTCGTCGGAAATCGTCGGAATCGGTCGGTAAGTCTTCAGAAATTCAGGTATTGTGGAGACGAAAAATCTCACGCATTTTACTGAAAAACAGTGGGCACGTATAAGAGTACAACGTGGTCGGGGAAAAACGGTAAGCTTAGTAAGGTAGCTTGAAATGACGCTCAGTGAAAGAGTAAGAAACGACGTTTACAAACCTCTCAAAATGTTCAACAGCAAGCACGCAAGTGAATTGAGCTTGAGTAGAGCAAACATACGTAATCAGTGGTTTAGACTAGTCCCCGGGAGCTGTCCCCCCCGGGGATCGACTAGTCAAAGCTAGGCTAATGCTTGTAACCGCTAGTCGACGGGCAATGCCAGACACGAGTTTTACTCAGTCCGAACGACTTATATACTTGTGTAATCTGTGTAATCACTTACGTTTATTACACGACTAAGTTAGTTCAGAGGGCCAATAACTAAAATCAGCCAATCAGATTGCTCCGTTGCCGGTCCAATATTCTCTAAGTATTGGACCGGGCACTGTCCCGAATGATCCCGCACGAAGATTTCTCGTAGTTTTACTTCTTTTTTTTCTAAAAGTATTTACTCCACATAAAATGTTATTTTGTTTCTTCCAACTTTGTTTTTCTTCTTTTTGGAAACGTCAGATGTGAGTAAACGTTCAGTTTGCCGTAAATTAAAAATTGGCACTTGAAGTTTATGGTGTCTTTGTAGTCTATCATTTGGGTTTTTCTTCAGTCGTGTAATAAATCTCTTATTAACCAAGCTTGCTCGGGACCGTACTGGGAGAATATCGGCCCTTGGTCTTTTTTGTACGGACCTCGCTGCGCTCGGTCGGTCCATACTGTCAAGACCTCGGGCCGATATTCTCCCAGTACGGCCCTCGCGCTTGGCTAATAAGATTATTACGCTGTGTGCCACTACTTGTCCTTCACCCCCTCTTCCTCCATATTATCGCGTTGTGGCAGTCGTCCCCAAAGATCAGTGATCTGTAAATTAAGCTAAATCCCCGGGGCTAAATCTGCTAAATAAAGCGAACGAGTATATAATATCGAGTCGTACGTAGCTGTCGCCCAGCTGTGACTGGTCGACTGCTATTGGTGCTAATACACTTTCAGAGTGGATTCTTCGGTTCCTTTGGCGCACCATGATACGAGAGATCTTGGATTGATCTGTAGAGTAAAGAAACGCAAAATCCGTTTTTCGCATTCTTTCGGATCTTGGGATTTTCTTAAAGAAAACGCATCCTAATATCGTGTAGCTCATGTCTCGCTGCGAACAGTTTTCGAGACCGGCTCGGACTTTGGCAAAATGAAGTCTCGGGCTCGGATTTTGTTAAAACTTTCAAGTCTCGGTCTCAGATTTTCAAACAAGGGTCTCGGCGTCTCGGCGAGTCTTGGATTTTACCATTCGCCCACCCTAATGTTACGACGAATTTATCAACAATAACAGGACAAACAGATGAAAAACTGTAAATTTCTTTAGTTTTACCATGATTTCTACTAATCTCTCAATCTAATTGGCTAATTTGGCCGTTTTCTTAAGACCTTCTGTGACTCACTAGAGATATAGTAACTGCCTAACTCCTTTCATCTTCAGGGTCCGTCCTGCACATTACGGCTCCACTTGACTATGGCTTGCGAATTTCGGGCCATAAATCGAGGGGGAAATATCAGTTGGTAATGATTGCATGATCACTACTGAAACGGTCTCAGCCAGTACGATCATTGCGACAACGAATCGCTGAGATAGATATTAGTTCTATCTAAACGATCCAGTAACGTTTTTGTAGCGATCATAATGATGGCAGAAATTGTTGCACTATAGCGATGATATGAAATCCAGTGTTAATCTTCTCTTGGAGGTATAAATGATGACTTCTCTGCGTCAAAGATCGAAGAATTCGAAAAAAAAACATTTGAATACGGTGAAACAAGTTTAAAGAAATAATTGAGACCAATTAAAATGAGTCAATCACTCTGTGTTCTCTTTACCGATAGCAAACTTAAAGGGACGCACTCAGCTGGCACACATGCGCGTTAGATACCATCTCATAGCTAATTTGCATATATATATATAACGAAGACGCGATAAATACTTTTTTAACCAGATATGATAAAAATAATATCATAGGACTAGCAAAAGGACACTCAAAAACAGGTTTTTCAGTACACGATTGAAAATCAAGCAAAACAATGCCAAAATCGGAGCGAATTTTTAGATGAACTTTGATTTCAGGTTGGGTAAACTTTTTTCAAAGTGAGAAAACTAGCGTCCAGGTCAGCGCGGTCCCAAAGCTGACTGTGTCCTTTTAAGAAAAGAACTAGCGCATGCTCTGTAAATGAACCAGAAATAAGCTAAACAAATTTTGCTTATTTATTCATTTATTTATTTATTTATGGCATTCATTCATTTACTTATTTATTTATTTATTTATTTATTTATTTGTTTATTTATTTATTTATTTATTTATTATTTCCTTTATCTTTTTAGGATGCACTGCCCAGCAAGGTATTAATACTAATGCACAATTTATCGAAAATATAGAAACTATAATGAGGGCGAGAAAAATCGTATGTAGCTATGAAATCTATAGAATATAGGTTTAGCCACTACAAGACGTTAAGATACTCTTTTCTTCAAAAAGAACAGTCAAGATCAGACACAGATTAAATGTTCATGTCCTGCAATTAATGTATACTACATTGTATTGTCATTTCTATGCGGTTATCGGCTGAATTACGAACAAACAGTTATAATGAAGAGTATATATATATAAACTTGGATATACATATATCGAATTTTCCCTAGTAAAATCTAATAATTAAATTCAGTTCTATTCCATCAAGTTCTTATCTTAATCCCATTTGCTCCTAAATCTAATCTTTTTTCCCAGTTAGGAATATGAGCAGCACTACTGGGATGGGCGGTACTTCTCGATCATAATCCGGGACACTGAATTCCATCCTTGTAAGCGTCACCCAGTGAATGATAAGGCACTTGCCTACCCAGAGTTCAACACTGACTTTGCCTCGTGCGAGGTTTTCACAATAACCTTGGACGAAATGATTACGGTGGAGGTTCGAAATTTTTCAGCCCAGTCAATGTAAAGGACTGAATCGATCGGCAAGGGACCACTACATTCAAACCCCAAACCCCAATGTCCCTCCCTAGAGCTTAAAAATATACTTTTCTCCAAGAGAGATGTCGAGATCAGACACGGATTAAAATTTTCATGTTCTCAGAATGACTATTTTTTTCGGTTGTATTTTATCAGTAACACTTCTATTCGGTTATCCGCTGTCGCGTAAAAAAATATAATAATAGGTATAAAACTGCCATATGCATATCTGGATTCTAACTATTAATCTGAATCTAATTGTAAATCTAATTGTATTTCTATCAAAGTCCTTACATTAATCACTTAAACCGCATAATCTTTTTTCCAATTATGAATATAGATATAGTACTACTGGGATGGCGGTACTTCTTCAATCATAATCCGGGACACTGAATTCCATCCTGTGTAAGCGTCACCCTCTGTACTGTACCCAATGCACTTGCCTATCCAGAGTTCAACGCTGACTGTGCCTCGTGGGAGGCTTTCACAATAACCTTCAGAAGGAAATGATTACGGTAAATAATAGAACGCCCTCCAGCCCATTGATTGTAAATGGTTGAATCGATCGACAAGGGACCACTACATTCATTGCCGTTAAACTTAAAATACAATCTGCTGCATTTGCTATCTGAATGGACTGCAACGTTTCCCTGGTAGGAGACTTTAAGAGCGGTATTGTCGTGCAGCTTGTTGAAAGAACATTCCTGAAATAGTAAAAAAAAGTGACTAACAATGTTTGAATACTGATGCAGATTACAAAGGAATAATTGCATGCATAAATTAGGGAGGTTTAGACAAAAGTTGTAATTGTACCACATAGATAGTAGACTACACTCTTTTTTTATAATAATCGATTCTACAAGAATATGGACGCTGAAATTTCTGCAATTTAAGAATATCTCAACTAAAACACGTGGCGAGATTTTAAAAGAACGTAATTTTGTGAGTTGAAAATGTGCAAATACAACACCCTGATAAGTTTCTAACTAAGCCGTATAAAATTCTTTGTTTCTCTCAACAGTAAAACAAGCCAAAAAAAAACAATAAAAAGAACACTATCCGTGTGTTTGATGCTAATAAATTTTCTGGAATAAGTTATGTAAGTCATATGAGGCTTTAATACCGCAAGACTGACTACAAAATGACTTCAACATCATCCAGACACCAAATACATTCCAAGTCATACGCTATAATCTAAGATTATTCACAAGAGTATTTTCAGCCTAAAATCGGAGAAAAATAAGAATATTCAGCTTCGGCCCGGAAAAACAGTCCTTATAAAAGACCAGTGTACGAGTAGTCCCTGCGTCGTTCGTGTAGCGAAAGAAAATTGCGAGAAAAATAGTTGCCGCTCGAAATCCTTAAGCGGGAAAGGAGTGACAACGTCTGCAGTAATGTTTCTCGATCCTTTTGAAATGGAAGCGTTGGAAACGCATCTCGCAAATCTGCTTGCGATTCTGGCAACAGTTTTAAAAAGAGTTTAATTTATCAACATACATACATACATACACACACACACACACACACACACATACACATACATACACACATACATACATACAAACTTTATTTTATCTCGAATAGACCTTTTTCGCTTGTACATTTTGTACATTTTGTTTTCCCAATACAGATCATGTGTTGATACTCAGGAGATGTGATCTTTTGTTTTGTTCATTAAAAAGGGTACATGCAAGCATGAATATGTCTGCATGTACTCTTTTTAATGAACAAGACAAAGGAAATCAAACGGACAAATTTTTGCAAATCAAAAAATACTTTCAGAAATGAACGGACAAGACAAGAATCAAAGCAAATAATTATTTTAGTGATACTCCTCGTACACCGTACTTAAGGTAAAAAAGTCTGCATTCGGGCCAAGTGGCCCATCAGACCGGAGCTTATCCCGGTTTCTGTAGCATGAAGCGACTGGGATTATTTCTACTCCCCCCTAGATGAGATGCTAGTCCATCGCAGGGTTACCCCCGGCATTAAATTCGCCGGTACCCATTTATACACCTGGCTGGAGAGAGGCACCGTGAGAGTAAAGTGTCTTGCCCAAGAACACAACACAATGTCCCCGGCCAGGGCTCGAACCCGGAACGCTCGCTCCGGAGTCGAGCGCCTACTCCCACCATTAAGCCTCAAAATGTCAACAGCTGGATCTTTTGTGGTACCGTTTAGGGTATTCAGCTGGCAGGAGATAATAAACAATTAGTGGATGCGGTTGAGCATGATATCATGAATAGGCCATTTTACAGTGTTGTGCTTAGTTACCTGGCCATGAATGTAAGCGAGGCTGGAGGTGACCTTGCCTTGATACAGACCTCTCTGCTTTTCTCATGTAAATTTAAACTAGTTAGCATAAGAACAACTTGATTTGCACAATAAAAGCAGTGAGGTCTGTATCATAACAAGGTCAACTCCAGCCTCGCTGCCATTCAGAGACCAGGTCACTAAGCCAACAACTGTAAAATGGTCTATTGTCAAAACCGAGGTCTGTGTTATCTGCCGAAGCCGAAGGCTGAGGCAGATATCACAGACACGAGTTTTGATAATTCATGATATCATGCGAAAACCGAATTCAATAATTGTTTTATTATACATTTTTCACATAGTTCATCCTCAGAAACAGAAGCGAAGCGTTTCAGCCATTTTGTTTCCAAGGAGAACACTCCAAGGGGCTTAGTAACCAGGCAGACGTTGAACTTGACATGATAAATGCAATATCTGCAGCAGATATTGCATTTATCATGTCAAGTTCACAAGCTATTGTGAATTGATTTGGAAATGCTCTCGACCAATCAGATTTTTCATAGTGAGTCTGATGTATGATAATGTGTTTTGTAAAAGTGATAGCTCTGAGATGACAAAACAAATTTCAAGCCACACCCACAAAACAGAATCTTGTTAGTTTTTTAGGGGTTCTTTTCAGAATTTCCGACGAAATATTCAAATAAGGGCCCCCTCCTTACCGAAGGATTTCTGAACGACAGTTTTCTCTTCATTCGCGAACGATGTCTGTCGGAGAAATTTCGGAATTTGTTTGACATCAGAACACTTTAATGTTTGACATCGAAATGGTTTATTGTCGATGCGTCATTGCACACAGTAGAGGCATAATAAATGAAATCGGATGCTGAGTTGCTTGTAATGACTTTGAACAATGTATTAGTGCGATTAACATGTGAATATAAGTTATCTTCAAAATATGCTTACTAACCTCTTTTTCTTAGATAAAAAAATAAAACATAAGCAGGAGCCCATCACCAGGAGCCTTTCGACTGATATTAGAGTATCTAAAACATAAGGTGAGTTTTAAGACGAAGCTAAGTAACTTCAGTTTGAGTGAACTAATGACACGTGCGTCCCTGAAAAGCAGTACTTTTATTTTCCCACAGGAACCTCAGTGACCAATTGAAATCACTAGCACGGAGTAATGTTGACATGTTGGACATGTTCCGGTGAGGCCGCATTGTTTTATCCTTACCAAAGCGAGCTCATCTAGACTGAAACTGGACTATTTCGCAGGGAAATGTCTAAAATAGACATGGTCTGTATGCGAGTTGCAGACTCTTAGTAATGTGTTCCTGACATAAGTTATGGATGTCGAATCGTTGAAGTTGCTTCCTTCTTCGGTAAATCCATCCTCAGAGACCCAGGGGCTACTAGCCGGGACGACGCGATATTTTCCAGCGAAAGTTTTACTTCAAGAGATGAAGAGCCCCTCGCCTCTAACAAACCTCGTTCCCAGGGTCTCTCATCTTACTGCCCCCGCTTGGGGCGTTATGAGAGACCCTTGGAACGAGGTTGACCTCTTGAGCAAACCCTCTCCGAAAATATCGCGTCGTCCCGGCTACTAGCCCCTGGATATCAGAGGATGCGGTAAATCTGTCCTGCCTGATTTTCCAGAATTTCCTAAATGTGACAACCGGACATTCGCTTGAAACGTTCTGTTATTGGCAAACATGGCATCACAGCTGGATGATCTTGGGCGTTTTCCATTTACCAAGAGATTCCGGAAATTCCGGTTGGGATGTAAATGGAACATGATTTTTCGGTTTGTTCCACTGGAAAATTTCTGGAAAAAGTGGAACTTCTGAAAAGGTAGTCCCGTTTTCCCGGTGGAAATTTTCCGATGGAAATCTGTGTTCCATTTACGGGTTTCGCAAAGGTTTACCAGTTCCAGGCCGCTCACAACCATTGTTTTTCATACCTTCGGGAAATATGGCGGCTACTTCGTCGGCTTCCCCCTCAGCTTTCTACGGATGTTCAGTGTGTCATGGGCTGGCTCCTAACTTAGAAACATTGCTACATCACAACTGTGCCATGTATGCCAATAGCCCGGCAAATGGTAAGTAGTTTTCATCGAAAAACAAAATTTTGTATATGTAAATAAACAAGGTCATGTACGATCTTCTGTCATTCATCCTTTCACAGCAGCTGTTTCAAATGATCCCTTGCCAACTAGTTCAAGTAACAACCTTGAAAGATGGTTGGACGAAGATGTTCGGTTGTTTATCACAACTTGGGCTGAGCACAAGCACATGTTTGGAAGCAAGGCTACAAAGAAAGAGGTGTTTGATAAGATAGCGGAACAATTTAGGAAGATTTCAGGTCGTTTGGTCGGACGGTGAAGGGAGCCTGGGAATGAATGGGACGAGTCTGTCAAATGGAACACGTTCTTCACCGATAAACATTTCCCACTGAAGTTTCCGAAATTTTCCGGAATCTTTTGGTAAATGAAAAACGCCCCTTGTCTTGCCTGAAATCCGCTCCCGTCAGATATCATATTATACCTCCATGATGAATTCAACAGCGATCCGGACTTAAGAGACACATTTGCTAAAAACTCGGTTTGTGATTCAAATACGTTTTCTCTCGAAAGAAATACCAAGTTATGTGACCCGGCTCTTTACAATCTGGTATACAATCCTGCTCGTTTGAACGGCAAATACTTAATTTAAATCCTCGGTTGAAATTCTCCGTTAAAAACCTCACTAATGACTCAATTTTAAAGTTAAAACTACAGAGGAAGCAACACTCGTTGCAAGATGTCCCCCTTTTTGCCTTCCGCTTTTGACAACTTCTTTGGCAGTTTCGCTTAACGTAGCGCGAGGACTGGTTTCTTTGCGTGACAAGAAAGAAGGAGTCATGTCGTTGCCTTGTTGGTTGACGTTTAGAGCGCATTTTTCTTCAACACATCTCTCGGGGCTAGGACTTCAAGGTGAGGAATTCCATTGGATACGTTAAATAAAAAATTCACATTGAGCTATCACTCGGCCGGGAAAAGTCAAATTCTCTAGCTTTGTCTTAGCCGCCATTTTATTCTCACGGTTTTCTCGGACTATTTAAGCCTAAAAGAAGCTACTCGTGCCGGGTCCACATAGGTGGGGTGCAATCCTATCAGTCAGTCAGTCAATCAATCAATCAATCAATTCATCAATCGATGAATAAATCAATCGCTGTGATCGATCAATCGAAAAGCAAGGAAAAGGTTTTCAACTTTAGCTTTTCAGTGTAGACTGACATAATTATATTTAGAACACATTGGGGAACGTTTCTTTCTGTTGTTGTGTTATTAGTTCCAGTTCGAACATCTGACTTGGTGTAAGCTTTTAGTACAGTTTGACTTGGTTTTGCCATTTGGGGGAGTCGAATGGTCTTTCCGAGCATTTGCGCGCAGGCGAGCGGTGTGTCTAGTTTTTCGCGCACTAGCAGTGGTCAAATTTATCTTGCAAGCGGCCAGTACTTTAGAAAATACAGATGCCGAGCTGCAAGTTATTCGTAAATTTTCTGCTAACCGGAATCTCTCTTTTGCTTTAAGACAGGAAACGGAGTTTTTGCGCCAAGTAACCTGACTGACACCTCCAAAACAGAGAAATGAACGGCAAAGCTAAGCAGAACGTTAAGATGTTATCGTGATTCATCCAATCCCAGCAGCCTACAGCCTTTTTTGATGCCGAATTACGTCACGTAGCTTCACTTGAGTCTGGGGCTCGACGCTCAAGGCGATCTACAAAAGCAACCAGACTTCGAAGCAGGATTCACAAAATTTCAATAAATCCTGCACATTTTAACGAGAATACCAGCATGGGAGCAGTTGCCAAAAATTTGGGAGCACGAGCATTTATGGTGGCAATTCTAGCAAAGACAATAATTTTCGAGCACCAGAACACTTTCAAATTAAATGGGGCCATTCGATACCCCCGGGTCGATACCCCCATCATTGGAGTTTACGTTCTCATAGACCGTAAGTTTTAAGCCGTGGCTCCCCTCCCTGTAGCACTCGCGCTAAGGACGAAAGCTCAAGTAATCTACGCGCGCTCGAAGGAAAAGGTCAGTGTTTTTGGGTATATAATGACATCGCCCAGGAGCCCATCACTGGGAGCCTGCAACTACCCTACCCAGCCCAATTCCACGGCTCACGAGCGTTTCACACAGACGCGATCTATGTTTAAGTCCTAATTTTATCCTCGGAATTTAGATCCCCGCAGGAACCTCAGTGGTCAATGGCAATCATAAACGCACGGGACTAATGTCGACATGTCCGAAATGTTATCACCTAAAGGCGCAGCGTGTTCCTGTAGACTAGAACTGATCGATTTTCGCGGGAAAAATATCTAAAAATAGACTAGTCTGGTAAATATTTACGAGGCTGTCTCTCTAAAAACCGACCACTGATTTTACTTCGAAAATTCAATTTTTCTCATAAGCTGGGATTTTAAAGCCCTTACCTAGTTAATCACTAAAATGAGTTTCATTTGATTAAAAATTGTAATTGAATTTTCCTAGGCTTAGTTAAAGTTCGGTCCGCTGGACTCAAGTTGCACGCCTGCCGAAACTGGAAAAATAGCACATATTGCCGTCGCTCTAAAAAAATTAATATTCGCTCAAAAGTCCCAATTCTTTTTTTAACTATAGATATATCACAAGAGTTTGTTTAGCCATGTTTCAATTATAATTCAATGCTGTTCCTTCAACGGCTGAAAGCAGATTTTCTACCCGTTAAATCGAGTTTTGAACCAAACACGAAAATAGCGCTACTTTGAAGGCGCGTTTTAAAAATGTGGCACCTGTTTGTAACCGCTGAACTACATGAATAGAAAGTATAAATGACACTTAATTCAAAACAATAATATAATTTGTCTGCCCACTAAGTTTTCAAAACTAACGACCGCTTAAAGTTCGGGAAATTTTGAAAATACTTCAGTGAGTAACTGCATACTCGCCTTCGTGAAGTGCTCCTATAAATTCACGTAAATCTCTTACCTGGCTTCAAGATTAAAGTTTTGGTCCTTTGTAGCAATCCTTAAATCCTAGGTAGCATTAAAACTGCCAGCTTTTCCTTCCAGCAGTAGGTTTGTATACAAGGTACGTTTATACGTTTCTGATCTGTGTTAAGCGTGACAGTCACATACTTCCGTGTTCTTTGTATTGCTGACCATTGTTTTCCTCGATGTCGGTTTAATCATGTAGAGTCCTCTTAAAAGGTTTGTAGAAGCACTCTTTTGGACAACTCTCGGCACACATACAAGTATGAAAACTCAACGGTGATCAGGGGATCCACAGAGGGATTCATAAATGTCACGGCCATTTTGTGTTTACAACGGGTGTTTTCGTTCCCAATCTTCGCGTGAGCATCACATCCTGATTCCCGTGATACAGATTGGGAACTAATTTAGGGTGCCTTTCTTTAATAAAATCTGGGTCAGAAACTTCATGGTCAATAAAAATCGGGAATCCGAAAGAATCCGAAAATGAATTTTGCGTTTCTTTACCAAACAGATCAATCGTATATCTCTCGGATCATGGTGCGTCAAAGAACCGAAGAATCCACTCCCGGAGTGAGGGTCGCACGGGGGGTATTCCTCGTGCGAGAGGAGAGGGGGGAGGGGAAAAAAAGGGGGAAAAAGAAAAGGGGGGGAAAGGAAAAAAGAGGGAAGGGAGGGGAAAGGGGGAAGAAAGGAAAATAGGAGAAAAGTTGAGGAGGAAGAAGGAGGGGAGAGTTGTAGAAATTTGATGAGGTGTGGAAAAAAGACTGATTTAAGAACGCGGATAAGGATCAATCGTAGTTGAATGATGATAATTTTTGCTTATGGCTGACAGAAACCTTAATGCTGCTGCAGAATCTTTTTATCGAAAGTAGACCTTAAGAGAATGACAAAACCAAACAAGTATTACCAAAAGACACTTGGTTCGTTAAATTACATATTAACCTCCGGATTGTGCCACAGCCTTAATCAGCGTTATTAAATTCATGTATGTGGGAATACAAAACGAAAGAAAAGTGGAAAGGCTGAGGTGTAAGAGTGTGAAAACTCGCCTTTCAATTTTAACTTGAGCTCGCCGAATTGTCGAAGGGTAGCATGTGCTGTCGCACGTGTGTTGCGGTGAATGGCAGTATTTGTTTTAGGGTATCTTTAATTCCGGCATCTGAAACTGAAAATACTTGTTTTTAGTCCCTTTCGGTAGTGGTTAGCTGATTTAATTTTCCTTGAAACGTGAATTTAGGAAATTAGTCTTTGTGATTCGTGACTTGAAGGTTTTGCGTGACTCGTGAGGACCTTGGAGTACAAACCATACTCCTGATTTTACCACTATATTTGAGTCGAATGGTTAGAGTCGTCTGTCGAGGGTGACTTAGGTATGCGATTTGCAATATGGAGCCTTGATTAAGGCCTTTCAGTAATTTGCTTTCTTCAAACACTCTTTCTAGATAGGTTATTATCAAGAGTATCTTACGTGCTTATTTCCGTGATTCGGAAAAACGACATATTTATATTATTGATCCGTGATCCTCTATTTTCTTCCGTTCGTTAACCGTGACAGAGACCTCGCCGTACTACCCTCCAGAGTGGATACTTCAGTTCCTTTGACACACCATGATCCGAGAGATATAGGACTGATCTGTTTAGTAAAGAAACGCAAAATTCATTTTCGGATTCTTTCGGATCTTGGATTTTCTTAAAGAAAGGCACCCTAAATTAGTTCCCAATCTGTATCACGGGAATCAGGTTGTGATACTCACGCGAAGATTGAGAACGAAAACACCCGTTGTAAACACAAAATGGCCGTGACATTTATGAATCCCTCTGTGGATCCCCTGATCACCGTTTACTGTTCATACTTGTATGTGTGCCGAAAGTTGTTCAAAAGAGTGCTTCTACAAACCTTTTAAGAGGACTCTACATGATTAAACCGACTTCGAGGAAAACAATGGTCAGCAATACAAAGAACACGGAAGTATGTGACCGTCACGCTCGACACAGATCAGGAACGTATAAATGTACCTTGTATACAAACCTACTGCTGGAAGGAAAAGCTGGCAGTTTTAATGCTACCTAGGATTCAAGGATTGCTACAAAGGACCAAAACTTTAATCTTGAAGCCAGGTAAGAGATTTACGTGAATTTATAGGAGCACTTCACGAAGGCGAGTATGCAGTTACTCACTGAAGTATTTTCAAAATTTCCCGAACTTTAAGCGGTCGTTAGTTTTGAAAACCCTGTGGGCAGACAAATTATATTATTGTTTTGAATTAAGTGTCATTTATACTTTCTATTCATGTAGTTCAGCGGTTTCAAACAGGTGCCACATTTTTAAAACGCGCCTTCAAAGTAGCGCTATTTTCGTGTTTGGTTCAAAACTCGATTTAACGGGTAGAAAATCTGCTTTCAGCCGTTGAAGGAACAACATTGAATTATAATTGAAACATGGCTAAACAAACTGCTGTGATATGTCTATAGTTTAAAAAAAGAATTGGGACTTTTGAGCGAATATTAATTTTTTTAAAAAGGAGCACGGCCTTTTGGGGACGAGAATGACAAACTTGTTTGCATGGTAAATCATAAGGAAAATCTAATGCCTCAATTTTCTGTAAAAAAAAAAACCGATTTTCAAAGACCTGTTTACTTTTATTCATATTGCCATTGGCATCAGTAGTATAGCGTTAGCTTTACTTATAAAAAAAAAGGAATTTTATGTTGTTGACTTTGCTTGTTGCCATTTTTTGGCTACCGAAAGGTAATCAAGGTTTTTAGAGGGAAAGATAAACAAAAACTGTGTTCAGCCACCTTGAGCCAAGCAAATGTAATAGATGCCTGACATCTTGAGTCTTAGTTGTACTTTAACCGAGTTGTCAGTACCCGTAGAAGAATAACAACCCAAAATTTAGCAGAGATGATAGTAAAACACTACTTTATAGTTGCTTGAGTGAACTGGGCGTAAAACGTAATGTGGAGAAGGTATTCAAAACACGCCACCCTGCGGGCTGAACGCCACAAATGGATAGCCTTTTTAAAAAACCACAGTAGGGCCGAAACACATATCCGCCCGCGCTCATTGTTAGTACGATTCAGCACGCGCACAATCGTTTTGTATTCTGAGCCGATAATATTGTAAAGCCTTGGATTCTGCGGCGTGCGCAGAGTGTACGGAAAGTCTGTGAATCGCGACTTCTGGTGTCAGACCCTTCTCAGAAGTCGCAATTCTCTAATGCTGAACAAAAGTAGCACGGCCCTTTGGGGACGAGAGCATACAAATCATAAGAAAATCTAATGAACATAAATTTCCTGTTTGCCAAATTTTTGAGGGCCATGGCAACATTACTTTCCTTCAGCCTTAACTTATTAACAAACCGGAGCTTTATGTTGTTGTTGCCCATTTTTAGGTCCAAAGAAATCAAGGGAGTGGTTTTTAGAGGAAAGGTAATCAAAAACAGCGGACGCAGCCACCTAAGCCAAGAAGTTTAATAGATCCTTATACAGTGGGACCTACCGCTATAACGAAACGAACCCCAGCTGTAACGAAGACCACGTGTATAACGAACAACATTTGAAAGCCCGGTAGAATTACAGTACAATATGTGGAAACTAAACCCCGCTATAAACGAACCCGCTATAACGAATGGATTGTGATGGTCCCAACGCGACAATTATACACGCCTGCTTTAAACGAAATCATTTTGTCCCTGTCGCACGCAGTCAGTAAAAACGACGTGATGATACAAATGGTTGATAAGCCAAACACGACTCCTACTGGTCAAGATAGGGCAACTTTGACCCTCAAAGCTTTGCTTTATTAAACTGTAGCTGTTCACGCGAAAGTCTGTAGACTTTTTTGCGTGGTGTATATCCCATTGTTCAGCTTGGTTACCCCGCTATAACGAATATTTTTGTTGTTAACCAGATAATTCGTTATAACGGGGTCTTCGCTATAACGAACATATTTTTCGGTACCGTGACACTTCGTTACAGCGGGGTTCCACTGTGCAAAGTCTTACCTTTATTTTACCGTTGTCAAGACTCGTTGCGAATCGCCATGCGCATTGTTTCCAATTAGCTCTCTGTCCTGGGTCCGTATTTGCTGCTTCTCCTTTCTCTCCTTTTGTTCCGACGCCATTTTCTCCTTTGGATCCTTTTGAACCTTTGGGGCCAATGATCCCAGAGATACCCTTACTTCCTTTTGTTCCCATCGAGCCTCTTTCTCCTTTGAATCCTTTTAAGCCCCTGGGGCCAATGTTCCCAGGAATACCCGCACTTCCCTTTGTTCCCATCGAGCCTGCATCGCCTTTGGATCCCTTAAAGCCACGTGGACCAGTGTTCCCAGGGATACCCGTACTTCCTTTCGCTCCCATCTTACCAATTTCTCCTTTCTTCCCCTCCTCCCCTTTGGATCCTTCAGGTCCCCGTGGGCCTAGTTTACCTGGGATTCCTACAGCGCCTTGTGAACCCCGCTTTCCGATGCTGCCCCTCTCTCCTTTGAAGCCATCTCTACCCGGGGCACCCGGAGCTCCTGGTATTCCTGGAACGCCGGGCAATCCTGGCATTCCAGAATGAGGATTCGGCTGTTGAAACAAAAGTTACCGTAAATCTTCAGAATCTTCGCCCTTGATCAAGTAAGCTCTGTATTACGGCGACCAGTAACATAGTGAGCTAGACGTTTGCAGTTCGTGTATTCTTCATTAGAGCAATCATTTTCATTTCTGGCGATTTATGATGGATCCGAGTGTTCGTCACTACAGACCACTTTTACAAGATTTCAGTTATCCCTGAATTATAAAACCCCTGTACCTACCTTGACAGATAAGGTTTTTATCAAAAGTTTTATTGTGCGATTGCATATAAGTATTATGTAACAAATACAGAATTGACCAAAAGGAAGTACATCTGAGAATATCTATAGTACCATCAATAACGGTGTATATCATCTAGTTAACAAATTGACGTCAGTTTTTTCATGCTTCTGTCCTGTTATTGATCATGAATTTCGTCATAACATTGTCAAAGTAGCTGTGGATCCACGACGCGACAGCTGAGTGGATCCGCAGACTACTTTGACGAAGTTATGACGAAATTCATTGTCAATAACAAGACAGACGCATGAAAAACTGACATCAATTTGTTGTTTTACGATAAAAAATTGTCAAATTGTCCGCTCTCGTTCGTTGACACATGCCATAAATTATAAATTCATGTGCCTGTTAGCTTATTGACAATAAAAATTACCCAGTGAGCGCGCGAGAATGTAAGCTCTTGTCGAACAAAGCAAGTTCTTTGAACGAAACCTCAGTTTGTAACGGCATCACTTTGACCTTACCTACCTTACATGTAGAAGTGGAATCGTTCGACTGCAGTTCCTTTGAGTGCGTTCGTGTGAAGAACAAAAGAAACACGGCGACAAAGTAAAAAGAGAAGATGTCTCGCATTTCTGCTGCCTTAGTGCTCCTGCGTTACCAACTAACTTCCCTCTAGGTTAGCAAAAAAGATTGGAAAAGTATAGAAGCATCCTCTGCATATATATCTTTCCCTTTGTCTTGTAAATATTTTTATCTGTCACGAGGCAATGGGATTGATTAACTTAAGCTCAACGTGACGCTACAGATGCAGTGATTTCAGCAAAGATTCAGCGTAGAATAAGAGCTTAGCTGAGACACGTTTCCTCTTAACACGTTTAATTTTCATAACGATTGGTTCCTTTCTACTAAATTTGACTGATCACATGCGGTACTTTCAGGCACAGAATCATGCGCTGATCAGCGTGATATTAACTAATAGATGAACCGTTCTTGAATTCGATCAATTTTTTTATAGTTTACTTTCAAAGCACATGACGGCTGGTTCCTTTGGATTGTACTTCACAGATCACATGCATATAAATCCCAGCTCTCGCGTCTTAAACGTGACTCCCACGCCTTAGCGTCAAAAACTTCCATCTTGTGCTCATCTTACGCCTATAACTGGGGACAAATCTGTCACTTGGATGAAAATTTGAACTTTTACAGCCTTTAATGACACACGTTCGAAAAGGAGGTAAACTAGAACCAGCAAGAAACGTTTACTTGATGTAAATAGCGTCAGTGATAACTTCGATTCTTCAATTTTTTCACTGAGTTACTGGCGACGATATTATTTTGACGAAACACATCTAAAACGACTGTGCTCGGCGGGAAGTATTTCGAACCGCGGCGTCGTTGGGAATCTTCAGAAGTTATCGTGCGGTCGTTCGCGTCGTCTCTGAAATTTCTAGTGCTTCTAGGATAAAAGTCTTGGACTTACACTGTGAGATAACGTCGTTAGAGGGCTTTAATTGCAGTAATTTCAACACAGGCTTAATGTAATATAAGAGCTTACGTGTAGCTCACTTGACCGTGCCGGACTGTGTTTTTGACCTTGAAAGTTTAATTGTTTCCAATTCGGTTATCCTTTCATTATACGATGTATTTTAATTTCCGTTGATTTATGCTTGTTAATTTTGACTATTCGTCGATCACAACTGACTACTAACACAAGATTTCAATTAATCTTGAATGGCAAGGGCCCCGTACATGCCCTGACACACTGTTTTTCCCATAAGTTTAAATCCAAGTAGCGGCTTAAAAGCGTAATTTTGAATTAACGGATCAGGTCAGCCTGGGGGTCGTAGCCAAAGAAAAATTCAGTATACCATGCTGAGGCAATGTCCATGGTTTAAATCTCTTCCTATGTATTTCAATAGGGTGTTTATGATGACTGTAAGCAACATAAACGAAAACAATAATTAAAGCAACTGCCTTAGTTTGCAAGTAACCACAGGGAGCCCTCACATCCGTTTACAATATGAACAAAAGATCAAACTACCTTTATCGCGCGTTTTTTGTGTTTGCTGTGGCCATATTGAATTTTTAATACGCGCGCGCGGTCTGCTAGTGCGAGGTCTGGAACCGAAATTACGGAAATCGCTCGGAGCGTACTCGGAGCTCTAATAACGTGACAATTGTCTCCTTATTACTAGTAATAGTTATCACTAAAGCTGCCCCCGCTTTCTTATATTTCTGCTCATTGAAACAATAATATTGAACGTTATTGTTCTAGTCAGATACTAAAAAAAAACCAATTGTCTTGATATGAACTCTTTTTTATATAAGAATATATTTTGACGTGACATCTTGGCCTCGCTACGAAAAGTGGTGTCCAGAGCACATGCACAATGTGCTGAACGCGATCCAGATCCAGAAACCAAACACTTGTACTTGATAGCCTAATAAATTCTAAATAAAACGAAAATGCCATAAGCTATAATGTAAGAATAACACAAGAATATTTTCAGCCTAAAATCGGCAGAAAAATAAGAATATTCAGTCTGGGCCGGAAAAATAACATCCTTAGAAAAGAAAAGAGTGTACGAGCAAACGTATCTCGAAAGCACAACAGAAGTGAAATGTAAACTGTGATGATCGTTATGACTTCAAGAAACGACAAGAACGGTACAAACTCAACTCAGCTTTAATGTCGGCCATGTGGACCACATCGACACAGGAAAACTACATTACTTGTGAGCCCGCACTCTAACTCAGCAGTATTGCACTATAAT
>JAHPZR010049974.1:15000-20395 GCA_019787425.1 Platygyra sinensis | reverse complement strand
CTGCAGTAAAGAGTCGTGCTATCATTCATATTTCAACTATCATATGAAAAATGTCACAAAAACTTGGATTGGGATTAATCATCTCATCGGCCGAAATAAAAGAATATGTAAGCTTATTGTTGCGCTTCCTAATGTGCTCAATGAATTCTTTTCTTCCGTGGGTCAAACACTTGCGGCATCAGTACCTCCTGCTAATCATCATTTCAGTCATTATCTCCCTGCTATTAATTCATCTAGTTCATTCTTCTTCGAGCCAGTCACTTCCATGGAGCTCGAAACCGAAATTCTGCTTCTCCCTACTAATAAATCACATGGCTTATACTCCTGTTCTGTTCGCGTACTGAAATCCTCCAGTAGTGTACTCTCTCGGCCATTGGCAAATGTAATGAATAATTCCGTTTTAACAGGACAATATCCATCTAAATTGAAGCATGCAAAAGTTGTTCCCATCTTCAAGGGTGGCGATGAAACAGACCCAAGTAACTACCGTCCCATTTCTCTTTTTTCGCTCTTCAATCGGCTCTTTGAGAAAGTTATGTATAATAGATTAAAATCTTATGTCGAATTAAAAGGACTTCTGTACAATGGCCAGTATGGTTTTCGTGAGAACATGTCAACTCAGCATGCAATTTTGGATATTGTTAATTCGATACAAGCAACATGGGTAACAAATTGTCCACTTGCGGTATTTTCCTCGACTTCAAAAAGGCTTTGGTACTGTGGATCATTCAATTCTTCTGAGCAAGCTATATCGCTACTATATAAGGGGCCCAGTAAACGAATGGTTTTCATCCGACTTAAATGGCCGTGTCCAAACTACTCAAATTGATAAACAAATATCATCTAAAAGAAATGTGCTAACAGGGGTCCCACAAGGCTCTGTTCTAGGCCCTCTACTTTTCTTGATATATATTAATGATATTTATAATTCTTCTAAGAAGCTTTCTTTCTATTTATATGCTGATGATACAAACCTGCTGTATGCTGACAAGGATTTGAAGTCACTAGAAAGTGTAATCAACATCGAATTGCAGAAAGTCTGTGACTGGTTGAATGCTAACAAGCTGACCATAAATGCAAAAAAGTCCAATTTTGTCATCTTTAGACCATCACAAAAGAAGCTTAGTTATCAGATTAATATAAGGATATACAATAATGCCTCAAATAGTGATACATTTCTTGAATGCAAAGATTATGTGAGTTCCTGGGTGTGCTCATCGATAAAAACTTAACATGCTTTATCTTGAAACAGTATGTTCCCTTATGCACCACATATCTACCAATTCTGCGCCTCAGAATATCTGTGATCTTTTTCCTTGTTCATCTGACGTTCATACATATAACACTAAATTTTCTGATGCTGGAAATTTATATGTTAAAAATCAAGACTGAGAATTCAACTTAATTCGCTTTCCATTTTCGGAGCTAAATTATGGAATTGCCTGAAGCCTGAACTGCGTAAACTTAGGAAAAAACCTTTCAAAAATAAAATTCATCAATTTTTACTTGCGGTACTTGGCAATGAGGATGATTATGATGATGTCTCTACATTAATGTTAAAAATACTAATTATCATTAATTAAACTCTAGTAGCTATTATTATTAATTTCTTGTGTTCTGTGTCTTATTATAGGTTCTTGCTCTTCTCATGTAAACTCTAGCTATTTGTAAATATATGTGTATATCTATTTCTGTTTATTTATTTATTTATTTGTGTAACTTTTTTTACTGAAGCATTTTGTTAAATTTTATTGTAAATCATACAACCCGCCCCGATTAGCTTTGCTATATGCGGGTTGTGTAAGTTTATAAATTTGTTTTTGTAAAAATTAATTTAATAAAATGATGAAATGATAAAAAAAAGTTGCTTGTTTGACCGAGTTAGAGAAAACGTAAACTTTTTTTTGATTTTATTGTTTTTATTTGTAAGTTGTACAAAGGACTAGCAATAAGATAATATAATGCTAGGTTAAACAATATTTACATAAAAAGAATACACACAAAAGGAAAAAAAAGGAAGAGAAGAAAAAAAAAGAAAAGAAAAGAGAGAGAGGTAAAGAAGCCTGTTATATTATAAATAGATATCTATATGCACTATCACAAAGGGAAAAAAAAGATCAGCTGAAGCTAGTGAGAAATTTTTTTCCATTTTCTATAATGTTTTACTAATTTATTGCCGGTAGCTGCAATTTTCTGTTTAATCTGGCAAGTTGCTTTAACCTTGGCTATGAAGACTTTTAGAGAAGGATGTATGATATTTAATTTACAGTTATAAATATAATATTTAGCTAATAAAATAATATGATTTAGGATATGAAAGTCCTCTACAACATTAAATACTCCGAAGATAACATTTTCTAGCGTTAAGGATGTTGAGATTACTTTTTGTTCAGAAAGCCAGGAACAAAGCAACTGCCAGAAAGATTTTGTTATATCACAATGAAAGAATACGTGCTCAGGGGACTCAACTTCTGTTTGACAAAGGGCGCAAAGTGGAGAGTCAATCATTTTAAATCTGAATAATGTTTTCATTTGTAAAAACAATGTTATTTAACAATTTCTACTGAAATTCCCTAGTTTTGTTGTCATGTGCAACAGTAAACGGAAGAGAGTAAATTTATTTCCATTCCAGAAAAAGACGTGGATATTTTAGCTTTATATTCTTTTGAGCAGAAGGCATCGTTTGCTTTTTGCGTTTAAATTCATTGTAAAGCATTTTCGATGTAACTTTTAAAACATTTACCGTAGCATTTTCTATGTTAATTTCAAACCTGTCGTTGGAGGGGAGACAAATATTTTTGTTTACTTTGTTTGATGATACGCTTCCATTCATTAGGAATAGAGTTAATGGTGCCCATCAATTCAAAATATTGGACAGGAGATAGTCGAGCTTTGTAATAATTTCTCACTTTCGAGAAACCTACCACTGTCAGATATCAAATCTCCTATTTTAACAATTCCATGAAAGGCAGATGTTTAACATAACACGATTTGTTCTCAATAAGGATAAACTAGTATTGTTCCACATTGTTTGGATAACAACACCGTCATAAGAAACAACACTTGTTGTACTTACAACAGACCACACATCGAGACACCCTTTGTAGAAGTCCGGTAGATAAATAGGAAGTTTACGGGTATCAAAATTGCAGCGTAAAATAAATTTTCCGCCAATGTCACCCAAGAACGTTTCAAGGACGCTTTTCCAGGGGCTATTGTAGTCTTCAATAAATCGTCTCAGTGCAATGACTCTCTGTGACAAAATCATTGATTGGAAATCAAGCATTTTTAGGCCACCATTCTCTATATCATTAATAAGAGCAGTGCGTGTTATCTTGTCATTCCCTTTCCAGATAAAACCATAGAGGAGTTTGTTCACATCTTGAATGAGATCGTCTGAGACTGAGATTAGTGAGGCCTTATACATAAATTTGGGGATAGCAAACGTTTTAACAATTTGAATTCTGCCGAGTAGTGTGAGACCTCGCCACCTCCACATATTAAGAGTTTTTTTTTTTATTTTTATTATTTATTTTAATGGATTTGAGAATAGAATTAAAATTTGAATTTTTTCTCGTTGTCTTGTGATAATCAAAATAAATTGAATTTCCTAATATTTTAATCGATGTGCACGCTTTGTGTGTACTAAATTTTGCGGTCCATTAGCAAATAGTTCAATTTTAATTTGTCATCATTTACGCGTAAACCGGAAAACCTTGAAGAGAATTTAAGAATTACAAATAGGTGCAAATATGAAAGCCTATCTCTTAAAAAACATGTTACATCATTTTATATCCTCATTATTAATGAATAAACCGTGGATATTGCGATCTTGTCTAATGAAACATGCAAGTATTTCTAAGGATAAAATGAAGAGCAGAGGAGAAAGCGGGTCACCTTGCCTGACTCCACGGTTGACACAGAAAAAAATGGTGGAGAAACTATTGTTTGACACGTAACTTGGTAGATTTGTCCGGATTAATTGCAAAAAAGTACGTTCTGAAATTAAACTTTTGCAAAGCTTTGACCAGGAAAGTTTGGTTAAGGGAGTCAAAAGCCTTCTCAAAATCAATTGCTACTAGAATTCCGGGTCTGCTATTTCTCTTTGCATATTCTAAAATATCATCGATTGTTCTTATTGCATCAAAAAAAATGATCTCCCTTAAATAAACGCATTTTGGCTGTGATGAACAAGGAAGGGTAAAATTGATTCCAACCTCATAGCCATTGCTGTAGATGCAATTTTGACATCCATGTTTATTAGCGAGATTGGACGCCAGTTTTTAAGAAGACTTTTGTCTTTATCTTTTCAAATTAGCGTAATCATTGCTTGCTTTTGGGAGGTGGACAATTCACCATGGCGATGCGCGAAATTTAGGCATTCGACGAGACATTTTCCAACAATCCGTTGTTCCCAGGTGTTTTATTTCTCTTGAAAGTTTTTAAGGCTGCGAAACATTCACTCAAAGTAAGTTGTTTGTGTATTGAATCTATTGAATCTATTGAATTTTACAAACGCATGCGCCGCAGTTGTATAGTTTGGCCCTGACTCGATTTTGCTGAAATCTTGAGTCTTCCACCACGAATGCATGGATTGCAAAGAATGCTATTTTCTCACGCACATCACGCGTAATATTTGGACCTTGGATCACGTGAAGGTCATGCAAAGCAGCTGCGCCGACCAATCCAAATCGAGCGTGTCAACTTGGATTCGACTTTTCTGTTCATGTTGTCGCGTTGTATGCCATTTCCTCGCCGTACTCCGTCTTAATCGAGAGTGGCAACTGTTCGTCCTTAACTTGAATCGCGGAGCGTCAGAATTGTTTGCCCTTGAGCTGACAAGCGTATAGTGTGAGATCGCGTTCTTTAATTTCATAGAAGCGTGGAGCGAAAGCTGTTCGTCCTTGACTTAACAAGCGCATGGTATGAGATCGTTGTGTTCGATATTTTTCTATGTTATGATTTTAAATAAATCACACTTGCGTTAAATCAATCATTTTGACTCGATCAATACACATATACTTTATAACCTAGAGTGCTTTTATTTACGCCATGAAACAGCAACAGTTACAGCATATTACTAAATCTAAGGAAAGCAAACAATGGGATAAGTGTCTCGTGGAATGCTCTGGTGTTACTGTTTCACAGATTTTGTCAAATCACTCTATTGTTACCGTCAAAATGGAGGAAAAAGCGAGAAAACCTCGGTGGGTGGGGGGGGGGGTGCTCATGGACAAACAAAATCACCCGACCTTTCCCTATAGGCCCCCAAATCTTTTATTCCCCAAATGGGCAACAAAAAAATCCTCGCCCGCATTTGCTAACCATTGGTTATTACTAGTTTTCTGGTATTCACTGCACTGAGAAAAGGTTAAATTAAATTTGCGTCCGAATG
>JAHPZR010049974.1:10000-12500 GCA_019787425.1 Platygyra sinensis | reverse complement strand
TGAAGATGTTTAAACTGGCTCGCGATACAGCAAGAAAATTTGTTAATGTGACTGCTGTACTGCTCTTGTGTCACCAATTGCCTTTTGAATGGTGAAAGGACAGTGAAAGGAGACCTTCCTTCGGAAAGGAACCTCTTATGTACATGTATACTTCGCTGCAAGCCCGACAGGGTGTCAGCTTCATTCATAATCGTCGCCATCCGTTTTCCGATATCCGATGATAAAAAACTTTCCCAATAAGTGGTCAAGGACAGCAGCCGGTAAGTGCAAAACCTCTACTATGCTTCCTTTGTTTATTGACGACAAATATCGCTGAAATGTTTTCATTTCACTGGCAGTTTTCCTTTCCTTTCGTGGTTTTGCTCTTTAATGTATGAACATTTCAATTCCTTCCTGCCCAATTAACTCGTTCGCAATTTTTTCCTTAAAATAGTAATATAATTAACTCTCTGAATGTTAATCGTCACTCATCGTCTTGTATCACAACGATTTTCAGTGTAAATAAAGCAAATGTGGTCTAGCTTTGGATAACCTTACGTGTTTTTTTCCTTTCCGCCTAATTTGCATAATCCGTAATCGGGCCGTGGGCATTACGGGAGAATAATGCCCTGGCGTGAAGCTGCACTTAGCCAATCAGAGCGCGCGTTATATCGCCTACAAACACTAGCCATATAATAAAATCCCATAAAACACGAGGATCATCAATTTCTCTATAGCTACCTTCCTGAATCCACCTGCAGTATTTATCCCTAATGAGTGATACATACGTTTCATCATCAATTGAGCTCGCATTAAACTTCCAAAAAGAGGGCCCATGACGTTCGTCTTCAATTCCGTTAATAAACAATGTGATTGCTGAGTGATCCAATTTAATCGCAGGTATAATGACTACGCTCTCTACATCATCTTGCAAACTGCCTGAAGTTAGCCAGAAATCTAAACGTCGTGAATCACTGTTTTTTTTTTGTTTTTTTTTTTTGTCGCCACGAAATGCGCTTCTCATCCGGATTCCAAACTCTGCAGATGTCTATAATTCAAAGGTCAGGCAGATTTGTTCTATTATTTTGATGGTTTTCCTCCTAAGACATCAAATTCAGGATCTAAGATTACGTTGAATTCTCCTCCAATGATTATATCACAATCAGCTTCTATGATTAGAGTATCAAGCTCGGTTTTGATCTCATCGAAAAAGGTGTACTGCTCGCTGGTTTAATTTGGAGCATAAATATTCACAAAAACAAACAGTTGCTCCTGCACACTGCCCCTTAAAAAGATATGACGGCCTTGCGTATCGTGTGTGCATGATTTCAATTCAAAATTAAGCTTTTCTTTGACAAGAATCAAAACACCTCTACTATGCTCAGAGCCATGAGCAAAATAAAGATCTCCTTTCCACTGGGTTTTCCATAAATTTTCAACATCTGGCGAACTGTAGGTTTCTTGCAAAAAGACTATGTCGGCCTTATTTTTAGACAACCAGAGAAAAAGCGCCTTTCGCTTCTCAAAAGTTCGAATTCCCCGAGCATTGAGTGGTAACAATCCAAAATTTACATTGCGCTTCATGAATTTGCCAAATTAAGTACAAAAGCATAACTTTTACCTTGCTCCTTTGTACGAGAAAACAATGTGAAGGATTCATGTGCGACAAAATTAGAACGTGGCGATAAAACCTCCCGAAAAGTAAGAGCCGAACAATGACAAAAACCAACAGTATTGAAAACACATATAAATCAAACACCTTACACAATAATGTGGAAAAATGTATTAAAGTAGCAGCCAGCGTAAGCTGTTAATTAAGCTACCAGCAGACAAAGTCTTGCAACTAGAATGGTTAACACAGACAGCATAAATTAACTTTGTGGCTCCATCACAATTCATAATGGGAAGAGTAATATAAAACATAGTCTGAGTGGCAAGTCTAAGAAGAAAATAATCTGTCATCAATAAATAGTTTATCGGGTTCCGCCCTACTAAAATAAGCCGACTTGCCCGCCTTCTTTGCAGCAAAAAAATTAGGCACCGCCTTCTTTCTTTGATCAACAATTTCTTTGGGTAAGTCAGCAGATATTCCGCCAAATTTTTTTACCTTTCAGTTTCCTAGCGTTGCTCATAACCCTTTCACGATCCCGATAGCGGAGAAAACGTGCGAAGATCTGACGAGGTTTGGGTGCTTGCTGGTTAAAGCGACCAACTCTCTGAACTCTCTGAAATCCTATATCGTTGGCGTCGTCGATATCAAGCTCTGACTGCAAGAAATCTATCAACACATGCCGCGTGTCTTATGCACCTTCAGGGTCTTCTTCAATACCGTAAAATTGAAGGTTTTTCCTCCTTTGGTGAACTCCCATGCTGAGAACCTGTTGTCTGAGAGAGGCGCAGTCTTTCTCCTGTTTCTTTAGCCCTTCGACCTCGCTGTCCAGGAATGACAATCCTTTGTCGAGCTCTTCGATGGACTTCATTACATTTCTTGTTGTTGCCTCCACAGTTTCCACCTTCGCAG
>JAHPZR010049974.1:0-5000 GCA_019787425.1 Platygyra sinensis | reverse complement strand
AGTTTAAGGTATCGTCGTAGGTGGAATGATAGTGTTTGGAAATCGCGCTCTTACGCTGGCGCTTTGAAAGAAAACCCCATCAAGTTACACATTTTCTGAAAGCTTAATAGTTATAGAATACAATCATATGTTTGGAATTTTCTAAAAAGTTATTGTCGCAGTGATATGAAAAAATTCCCAGAAACACTGCTTTGCTTAAACTGGTTCGCTTCTGCGCGTGAATCATCAGAGCGGCGCAATTAACATCGGAAATGTTTTCTCGCACATCACCCTCAAAAAGGGTGTCGGCAATTTTCCAGATGTGGTTTGGGTTTTTTTTTTCACTCTCCTTAAGTTTGATGTTCTGAACGCGGGTGTTTCCTTTCACTAAAGAGGTGATAACTCTGAAACGGAAGCGAAATTTAACAAAGCCCGACACCTTTTTTCGAAGGAGGTAATAGGGAACATACCTGCCGATTTTCAGCCAATTTCATTGGAAGACACGCATAAACGAACTATAAATGTTAATCCTTATATGCACTTTTGTTTTATCGAGAAAAAGACGAAAAACCTTTTGCGAGATCAATATGATTAGGTGTTAAAAATCCCCTCCGCGCTGACAGATTTCGGCATGGGTCAGTTAACCAAAACAATGGGTCATGACAACTTGAAATTAACAGACGTCCACCGTTGCAGTGAAATCGTCCGAGAAGCGAAAAACTACTTAGGTTTAAACAGGTTTGTATTTAAACTGCCGTGATTATTTCGTCGGCGGCATTGGTATTATGTTGTTCGAGTTTAGACTTCTTCGTTCTCCAGACAATTTCTGAAACCATATATGCCTCGTGAAGCCAAAAAGAGGAAATTTCGAGGTCTATATCGTCTACATCTACATCTGTGCTTGACTCGATCTCTCGCTGTGGCAGTTTCGGAATCGCGTCCGTTCTCCAGCAATTTCGTGCGACTAGCTAGTATTTTGACCTTCAGCTTCATTGGCGGGATTTGTGTCCTCGAGTTCCTTCAACCATTCTTCTTAGTTTAAAACAATGCGACCCACATTCGCTCAGATCAGGAGCCAAAGATCTTGTTCGACGCTGAACTTGCTGGTTCCACCAGATTTTCGCCTCTTCGGCTTCTCCGGAGACGAAAAGGGGCAAGAAGTTTTCTTGCGGGTTTTCCTCTTGACATAAGAAAAATTTGACAAGAACGAATACTTTACTTGCGATGAAACAACCAGATCGAGTACGGTTCGCGTGCGCAAATAAAATATCACACCGCAATTCGCATTACATGTGACAACTGGCGGTGAATTTTAATTAGAGCTGTCAACCCGCCGTAAGAGATTTCATGAGATTCAAAAACAGTTTTTCTATTTATCGTAAAAAGTAAAAAATCTTTTTTCTCCAGTCTTTCTGGAAATTATTTTTCTCAGTCTTCTCAGTTTGAACAGCGAAAAAAAGATTTTTCGCATTTTTCTTAAAAATCCACCTACCATGATACCTTAAATAAAGTTATTATTATTATTATTATTATCATCATCAGCATCATCATTATTAATATTATTGTTATTATTATTATTATTATTATTATAGTTGTTGTTATTATTATTATTATTATTATTATTATTATTATTATTATTATTATCATTATTATTATTATTATCATTATTATTATTATTATTATTATTATTATTATTAGCGGAGCCCCATACTCTTATAGGGAAGAAAAGGAACCCATGAGTTGATTTTCTCATCGTGATCATGGCTAGCGGTATTGCTCGTGGGCGCGTACGCACGACGGCGACGACAACGACGCCTTGCATATGGTCGACGCGCGGGAAATTTGAATTGACCAATCAGGATTCAGCAGGCGGGAAAAACTTAACTGTCCTGACAATGTAAGTTTGCAGAAAAGGCATTGAAGCCAGGCAACTTTTGTCGCTGCTGATGGCACTAAATATTCACGAAAAGAGATTTACAATTGTTAAAACCCTATCAGTTCTTAAAATGTGAAAAATATGAAGAAGTCTGTGTCTCCAAGCTTTTAATTTGGCGCCAAATCTGAGTCGCCGGCGTCCGTCGAGTGTCGCCAGGTAGGGTGATAGTTGTCTTATTTGAAGAAAATATCCTGTTTCTCGTCAAACTAAACACGGAATTCTCAGGCGAACTATTAGAAGAAGCCAAAGCAACTTTAGCATTGTCTCTATTTTTGTTACCTGCAAAGAAAAAGGCTATTATCGTGTCGTTTCGGTAGAACAGCTAAGTTTTGACTGCCGCTCGTACTGCGGGCTCAGCCGCCGTATGCAAGGTGGCGGTGGAGTCGCAAAAGATGGCGGCCATGCTCCAAATAATAGGTTGACAGAGACATGCAGCCTTGGTTTACCGTGTACATTTTTGATATAGGACATCATGTTATGATCAATTGACACCTGTCAAATCAAGTTATCCGCTGACCACCATTAGGTGACCATATTGCGGGCTCAAGTTTATAGCTCATCACGGTCACGTGTTTTATTAAAGTTGACCGCTGCCCAAGTACTGGTTTTCGATTGAATCGCGGGCTCATGTAAGGTTAACTTGTTGAAAACAGAGCCGGGTTCTTCGTAAGCCGTTAACTCTGATCCAGGTTTAAGAGGAAACCAAATTATAACTGTTTGTTTTCTACAAATGTTTTTGTTGTTGTTGTTGTTGTTGCTGTTTGTTTACAGCCTTTTTTGTGTATCTGGTTTTGTGATTTTTTAAACTCAAAATAGAAAGCCAAACAGTATGCAGAAAACCTTACCGCAAAGTTACAAAACTCAAATCACAATTCAACCTTATCCTGGGTTAGCCTAATCGGGCTACAGGAGCTCCGCTTTTAGGTTGACTTAAATCTATATATTATTATTATTAATTATACAACACGAAGCATTCTTTCTACTCAATGGATAATAAAACGCATAACCTCCTACACAGACATTCTTTGAGCACATCATGGAATCTTCCACCCTCACGAACGTCTGCTGAAGCCAAGGGAACGTTCCTTGTCCTTTGCTTACTCATGTCGCGATCGCGACTGCGGACTTTGGACCCAAAGAAGTTCAGCGGATACCAGCCTGAGCTTTCTGCCATTATGTGGACATTAAATCCGTTGATTTAAATATCATCTCAGCAAAAAGCTGCAAAGTCTTTAAAAAGTGGAGGAAAATAATAAACATATTCTTTCGCAGTCTTTCGTTTGCATCGCTTGTTTTAATCAAAATCCTGGCTCAAATGCTGGAAGCTGCGGAAAGTCTGCTTGGAACTTGAGAAATGATTGCAAAATGTCAAACTACTGGCACGTCCTTTCATTGAGTGCGTGAGACAGTCACAATAATCTGTTTAAAAATCCCCTTCGAGAAACTACGTGTATAGTTTATTTCACCGTGAATAGGATCCAGTGCACGCAAATCTACAAACGAGGACTGGATGTAATGGCAAAACTTCATTTATTATTTTAAAAGCGTGGACGCTGACGTGAGTCTGTTTAGTTTATCATAAGCTTTTTATTATACAAAAAATCGGCGCTGATTGGCTCTAAAGTAATTTTCACGTGATATCCAGCCGACCTTTGTGGCAAAGTCCGCAGTCATGAACGCGACGGGAAAAACAAAGGACAAAGAATGTTCCCTTGGCTTCAGAAGACGTAGGAAGATTGCATGACGAGCCCAAAGAATGTCTGGATAAAAGGCCATAAATTGCACAGCAAAGTAATATATTAAAACATGATATTAACCCAGACCAGCAAATGGATTATAAAACGTATAGCAAAGTGAAATATTAAAAATGATATTAACTAAGATCAGCATCGTTGATGAAAGGAAAGGCCATGAAATGTGCACTAACAAGTTTTCAAAGTCTAATCCCCTCCCCCCACCCCGCCCCATCCTCTGTCAATGTTGCTAGAGTAAGAAAACATAAGTAAGCATCACTGCAAAGCACCAAGATTTTAGAAGTTCACGTTATCCTCACGTAAATGCAAAATTTCTTCTGTACAATTTCAGGTCGTTGTGTTGATGGCGTCAACAATTACACGTGCATATGCGACCCAGGCTATGTTGGAAGAAATTGTGATCAAGACTTTAATGACTGTGCCCCATCTCCCTGTGTTCATGGTTAGTGTTTGACTCGTAAATATGAGCATGATACCTTTTCTACTTCATAAAACTTTCCTTTCTGGAGCATCCAATTACTCAAAAATTGCAATCAATAAAATACTAATTAGGGGTATACAGAATAGGCAAGGAAGTATTAAACCATTTTGGTGATATTTAATTGCAGATAAAACTAATAATGTCCTGACAAAGTCTTGTTTGGTAGCTCGCAAAATTATATTACGCAGCAGCATCCGATTATAGGTGATTTGTAATGAGCATGTTATAACTGGATAGATTCTCGTTGTAACGGTCGTACTCTACTTAAAATTTTGCAGCAGAGATCGCATTTCTTTCTACATTCAAACGTTGCTTATAAAGAGTGATAGTGTAACTAGAATGAGTTTAAGCAGTTAGTTAGGGAAGAAATAATTCAGTGACTGGGGTTTTTCACATTTACTATTTCCCCTAGCAGGATCGGATAATTGGTGATTTGTAATGAGCATGTTATAATTGGACAGATTCTCGTTGTAACGGTCGTACTTCACTTAAAATTTGCAACAGAGATCATATTTCTTTTTACATTCAAACTTTGTTTACAAAGAGTGATAGTGTAACAAGAATAAGTTATAGCATGTGACTGGGGTATTTCACATTTACTATTTCCCCTAGAATGATCGGATAACTGGTGATTTGTAATGAGCATGTTATAATTGGATAGATTCTCATTGTAACGGTCGTTTAAATTTGCAACAGAAATCATATTTCTTTTTTACATTCAAAGTTTGTTTACAAAGAGTGATAGTGTAACAAGAATAAGTTATAGCAGTTAGTTGGGAAAGAAATAATTCAGTGGCTCGGTAGTCAGTCAGTCAGTCAGTCGTCGTTGGGTCGAGAACTATTTATGGTG
>JAHPZR010049972.1:0-11041 GCA_019787425.1 Platygyra sinensis | reverse complement strand
CTGGTCTGGTTTGGTCAAAGACTATCTGAAGGTACTGCAAACTGTTTCCTGTCGCCTGTTTTGGATATGGGATGGCAAGGATGGGAAGTGGATTGAAAAACTTCTCTGAATAATAAAAATTCATTTGATATCTTCGTCGTAGCGCTTACCGAAGCATTTTGTGTTTATGCAGGAAAGCTCAAGGTAATGAGTTTAGCACAGAATTGACCTTAAAACCTGCAAAAATCCGCGTGACACTGCCACTGGAAACACATTGTTTACCACACCTTTATCCTACTATAACCATACTTTATATTTTGTCAAACTCAGTCTATGTACTTAGTTAACTTATGACTTGCCTTCATTTATTTTTTTTTTCAATCCTGGCCTTGACTGTGAATGTTAATTTTTTATAACTTTCATTTTACCGTCCGAGGTGAAGCACCCGTGTCTATAAGCCTCATGGTTTCTTTTTGGGCCCTCCTCACCACTTTCATTGGCGTTTTGTGTAACCTGTCTTGTTTAATCGTTATCTTTATTTTGTGGACAAATAAATTTAAAAAAATATTTAAAAAAAGAAGAAATCAAAGGCTCCTTAGAGCTACCTCATGGTATGTGGTAATTACTCTATGAAGTGCCATCCTTTGCCTCTTTTTGAACTAAGCAGTGTTCCATTTGTAAGTTCTTTTAGTTAAAAATTAAGTTAACAAGCAGCCATTAGTGTAGCAAGTTTATATAAATAAGGTCTTCATCTAATAGATATCATGTTTTGACAAGAAACATGAGCCATTAATGAGGAAAGTGTCTAGATTTAAACGTTTTATGTATTTATCGTTTATGTTCAGCGGTTTAACAGTGTACATGAACATTTAGGAGCATACTGTCTTTAACAGCTGGTTCCTGCAATAGTGTATCTGTCACTCCTGAAAAACGTTCGTCAACTTCACATCAACCATCATCATCTTTTTCCCTGTCTGGATTATGAACATTAGCAGTGAAAATATGGTTTTGACAATTTGTGACAATTTCATTAGTTTGCACATCAGCACTGCATGTGTTAGGGTGTTGAACAAATTCACTCCACTCTTCACGGGTGCTTGATTGTGAAGTTATGCCATCTACCCAGGCATTTTTGTCCTTTTTTTATTCCTCCAGTATTAAATAATCCACTGTGTGTCAATTAGATATTTGGCTGCATCTAATACTTTCTTAGGGTTTGTCATTGTGAAACTGATAGTGTTGCTTGTAGCCCAAGTCGACTTCAAAGTTTTTATGGGAATGGTCTGTGGATTCATTTAGGAACCTCAGGGGGACAATGAACAGTTTGAAATTTCATCACTTGGGCACATTGACAATTGTTTCCACAAAGTAGACAATTGCACCACCTCTAGGTAGTTCATAGTATATGAGGTGATAATAACCGCTCTTTTAGTGATGTCAAATTGAATACATCAGGCTTATAATAAAAACCATCTTAGTGGCTTTAGGAACAGCTGGGTACCTGCCTTTTTTAGACTCCGATTTGTAAGTTAGGAAGAGCCATTTATTGTCATCGAACACTTTTAAAACCAGTAATTAAGACTGGGCTTCAACAATGTCTGGTGAACATGCTTTTTAACTTGTTTGGAATACATTTCACCAGAGTACTATGAGGGTGAGAGAAACTACATCCCCCCATACATGGGCCTCTTCCTATGATAATCTTTTTCAATCTAATTTTAGCGCGTGCTCAAACTGCGAGGCTATTTTAGGAAAGACACCTGCTTGGCCAATTTAAATGACATGATAACATTGCTGTTAATTTAGCAGCTGATCAAATATGCAAAAACCTTTCGCCGGGATTTTTGAAGTGCTTTTCGTAAGGTCAGAGGAAGAAAAATTCTAACTTTCTGGTGCTTTGAAAGAGCTTTCAAACGAGATATTTTTCTCGCTTTAGGCTGCTCAGTACTTTTCTAGGAACGACTTGAGAGCGTGATAAGAATGCAATTCTTGTCAGCAGCGCCTAATGTGAACCAGTCATGCAGAGGGCTAGACTGACAAGACTAATTTCCGAAGTAAACCCAGGATAAACATATAGAAGATAATTTTCCTGCCAAGCACTTTCAAAAGGCTTTCCAAATAGGTCTCTCTCGATCAAAAACGATGAGAAGCACTTTTTTCGTCGTGACACCCAAACTCTGGTAAATATTACACAGCAATTTCGAAATTAAAGATGCCAAAATTTGCATCGGGATTTTGGGAGCGAAAGTTCTAACAAACGGGAAACAAATATTTAGCTGCCCTGCGCTTTCAATAACCTTTCGAAAGAGATGTTTTTTGATTTAATCCGTTCAGTACTTTTCGAGAAACGACTCTCGTGCGTGTTTATATTGGAATACAATTTTTGTCATCAGCCACGACCTGGCGCGTCTTGGGAATAAGTCTTGCAGACAAATGACGAGACTTAGGTTAAACACATCGAAGACAATTTTCCTGCCTGGCGCTTGGAAACAGTGCTCTTCAAAGAGACCTCTCTTGACTCAAACGCTGCAGTAAGTCCGGTAAATATTACACAGCACTTCCGAAATTAAATATACAAACATTTGCACCGGTATTTCTGGAGCGAAAGTTCTAACAAACGCGAAACAAATATTTTAGCTGTCTTGCGGTTTAAAATGCTTTTCGAAAGAGATGCTTTTTGCTTCAATCCGTTCAGCACTTTCCGAGAAACGACTTTCAAACTGTTAGAAATTCGAGTCTTGGCACTTTATGTTAATCATTCATCATTCATGCAGGGAAATGACACGAATTCTATTTTACGGCTTTGGAGAAGCACGTATAATTTTCCTGACCAGCTCTGAAAATGATTTCCAATGCTAACAGTGCGGCAGTTTAAAACAAACATTTTTTTCTCTTAACCCGCTAAATTTCCGATTTCTTACTCAGATGGACACGACCTGTTGACCGTTGGCCATTGCTTGCGTGATCATGGGATAACTTTGACAGCGTGACGCGAAGCTTAAAATAGATTGAAAAAGATTATCATAGGGCACGGGGATGTGTTATCTCTTGATTTCACTACAAAGCACTTGTACCACAATTGGTCACAAGAAGTGCATACATGTACATATTCTGGGCCACATGCAATGTTTTTGGGAAACAAGTTTATCATAGAAATTGCATCAATTGTTTACTTGTGGTTGCAACTCACGACTGCTTCTTGTAAGTTGCGTTACACTTGCCAGAACTTAAGCCTTTTGTATTTTTCTTACCGAACGTTTGTTAATTCGCCTTATGTGCTGCGGATTCTCTGCTTTTCATTTTCTGAAGGACTGTCCCTCAATTTGTCTGACATTTTCTGGGTCCAATTTTCTTTTTTTTTAAAGACAGTTTCTTGTTCCTAGATGTTGTTAGAGAATAAAAATGCAAGCTAAGGTGTATTTTATTAAGTGACTCATTCGTCATTAATTTGTTGAAGGAAAAGCTTGTATTGGTGTTGGTTAATATAACCGTGTGATATTTTAGCGCGTTTGAAAAGTGTTGCTTGATCCTTTATTTCATTACTGCTAGAATTATGATCTTCCTTGGTGCTGTGTTGTTGGGCTTGAGCTTATCCATATTCATCAAACACCAACATTTCCAGCTGTGTTTAGCCAGTTGCTATGGTTAGAGTCTCTTGACATCAGTTAAGATAATGAAATAAATCCGATGTCTAGTTTTTGGAGGCGCTCTTCCTGGAAATAACTATTTGGTATTCGGTAACTTGTGAAGATTTTGTTGTGTGATTTTTAAGCCAAACTTTATTCGTTCAGTGGTTCTTTTTGGACATTGAGTTACGGCTGCTCAATTAAAATTCATACCTCGCACAAAAGCGCCAGGAAAAGTGTATTTACTTTAATCAGTACTAAGGTGTTTGTTTGCATATGCTTAAACTCAAGAACACGTACCAAGATAATGATATGGAAAAGGCGGGCTTAGAATTTAGGAAAGCCCAACCCACGAAGCTGTAATTACGCTTGTGACACGTATGCCGTTAGAAATATTTAACAACAACTTTATGCTTAATTCTAGTGTGATTCCAGGGTCTGACTTGATGGAAACAAAGATTGTAATTTTTATATTTCTCGCGTTGTTTTATATTGGTCAACCACTTGAAAATTGATAGTTAAAATTCTGGATGAAAATATTTTAGTCAAGCTTGATTCCTCGAAGGAAAATATGCTAAGTAGTCTGGTGCGCAGTCGCAAAAGGGGTCTTATGTGAACTGCGCATGACGTTACGTTAGCGTAGTTGACAGTTTGACAGTGATCTGACGGATCATGTGGTTGACCCCATAAAAGAAGCGTGAGAAGTGAATCTGAAGTAGTTGAAAATCAGTAGCTGAAGTAGTCACTGTAATAGTTGTGATCAGTAAAGAGTGAAAGTAAAGCAACGCTGTAACAGTTGTCGTCGGAAATAAAAGAAGGAAGTTAAACCGGACAAGAGTGTTGGAGCGATCTGCTAATTCCCCGAGAGATTGCTTTAACAATGTTTGCTATTAATGTTGCTGTCTTGCACTCATTCTTCATTCTCATGTTTTTAAAGTTATCATCAGCTCTTCTGTCTTTCATATATTCTCTCGTGTATTTTGTCTGTAAGCTTTACCTTTTTCACTGTCATTAACTGGTTTGTTTTCATCTGCAGTTTTTGTTTGTTTGCCGTTGTCTCTTACCTCCATTGTTTTGTTTCTACTGTGGAAACATAATAAAATCCATCTAGGTGTCCAGTGTTAATGTTTAGGGCATTTGTAACATTCACTGGCTCAACAACAGTAACTTGAGAAAAAGTTGGATTTGATTCAGCAATATGAATTGATAAACTAAGACAACTGGCAACAGCTTGAATTATGATACATGTAGCACGACAGCCCATGTAAATGCTCCTTGACATGACATTCTTTCCAAATAACCTTGCAAAGAATTACACCATTTTGCTAATGCTAGCTTCAGTCCCTTGTGGGGGCCAAGTTTGATCTATTTAATGAATTAATGAGGCCATTTTTAGCAGAGTGATCATTTCTTGCCCCCACAAGGGAATGGGACTAGGAAATGTTTGCATCAGCAAAATGGCCTATGGTTTAGGGTGATTCACTAAATGATGACTATTAGGATTTCCATAGAGTTGATGTAACACAGGCATAAAAATGCAATCACCACCTCCTCCAACATCAAGTGCAGTTCTGCCTATAACTGAGACAATCTGAATTCTAATAAACAAACAGAATTTGTGGGTAAATAAAGGGTATGATTTTCAATACTCATTTATAGGACCAGAATTTGACTCCATATATTTACTCAATGATTTGATTGTGCTGGACAAGCTGATAAGTTTTTATTTGGAGCTGCCTTAATTTTCTGGAAATGTTACAATGTACCTTCAGCAATCATACAAAACAAAGGCTAGTTCTTATGCTTCGGAGTCCTTGTTCAAAAAATTCACTGAGAAAGAACTGAAAGTTCAGAATACCAAGGAGCAAATGATTATCCAAGGTATTAAATCCTCAAATACCCGGCCAGTTTGTAAATGCATTTATTGGAGAGAAATGGGAAAATCAAAATAAAATAGCAGTTCAGTTGTCAAGTAATTGCCAGACTGAGTACAGAGTCTACAGAAACGCACATAAAACGGAATGCTAGAGCTACCATTGTCTCCCATCCTCAGTATAGAATAACACGTGATAGAGAACCCTCCAGAATTTCTTACAAAATGGTTACCAGACTTCCTTATGGAAAAAAGTCACTGAAATTATATATAAAGAATTATGTCACAAAATCATCAAAGCTGAAGGCTATGTTGTGTGGATACCATAGTTATATGTATCATTTCTTAGAGTGATATAAAAGTTCAAAGCTCATTTTTTTCTCAAAGAAGTGTGTCATTAAGTTTAAGCTTGTGTATTTTTTTGAACAAGGACTCCGAAGCATAAGAACTAGCCTTTGTTTTGTATGATTGCTGAAGGTACATTGTAACATTTCCAGAAAATTAAGGCAGCTCCAAATAAAAACTTATCAGCTTTCCAGCACAATCAAATCATTGAGTAAATATATGGAGTCAAATTCTGGTCCTATAAATGAGTATTGAAAATCAGTACCCTTTATATTACCCACAAATTCTGTTTGTTTATTAGAATTCAGATTGTCTCAGTTAGGCAGAACTGCACTTGATGTTGTAGGAAGTGGTGATTGCTTTTTTAGGGCTGTGTTACATCAACTCTATGGAAATCCTGATAGTCATTTCTATTTGTGCAGTATTGGCATTCAGTATTTAGTGAATCAACCTAAACCATAGGCCATTTTGCTGATGCAAACATTTCCTAGTCCCATTCCCTTGTGGGGGCAAGAAATGATCACTCTGCTAAAAATGGCCTCATTAATTCATTAAATAGATCAAACTTTGCCCCACAAGGGACTGGAGCTAGCATTAGCAAAATGGTGTAATTCTTGGCAAGGTTATTTGGAAAGAATGTCATGTCAAGGAACATTGACATGGGCTGTCGTGCTATCACAATTCAAGCTGTGGCCAGTTGTCTTAGTTTATCAATTCATATTGCTGAATCAAATCCAACTTTTTCTCAAGTTACCGTTGTTGAACCAGTGAATGTTACAAATGCCCTTAACATTAACACTGGACACCTAGATGAATTTTATTATGTTTCCATAGTAGAAACAAAACAATGGAGGTAGGAGCCAACAAACAAAAACTGCAGATGAAAACAAACCAGTTAATGACAGTGAAAAAGGTAAAGCTTAAAGAAAAAATACACGAGAGAATATATGAAAGACAGAAGAGCTGATGATAACTTTAAAAACATGAGAATGAAAAATGAGTGCAAGGCAGCAACATTTAATAGCAAACATCAAGGAACAAGAAGCACCACTGAGGCTGTTAAAAAAAAAGAAAATTGAACCCAGAAAATGTCAGACAAATAGAGGGACAGTCCTTCAGAAAATGAAAAGCAGAGAATCCGGAGCACATAAGGCGAATAAACAAAACAGTTGGTAAGAAAAAGACAAAAGGTTGTAGTTCTGGCAAGTGTAATGCAACTAACAAGAAGCAGTCATGAGTTGCAACCACAAGTAAACAATTATGATGCAATTTCTATGATAAATTTGTTTCGCAAAAACATTGCATGTGGCCCAGAATATGTACATGTATGCACTTCCTGTGACCAATTCTGGTACAAGTGCTCTGTAGTGAAATGTAATCCAAACAAATATAAGGCATGTTCACCAGACATTGTTGAGTCCAGTCTTACTGGTTTTAAGTGCCGATGACACTAAATGGATCTGCATAACTTACAAATCAAGTCTAAAAAAGGCAGGTTACCCAGCTGTTCTAAAGCCAATAAGATGGGTTTTCATTATAAGCCTGATGTATTGAATTTGGCATCTCTAAAAGAATGACTAATATCACCTCATACACTGTGAACTACCTAGAGGTGGTCAATTGTCTATTTATGGAAACATTGTCAGTGTGCCAAGGGATGAAAATTCAACTGTTCATAGTCCCCTGAGGCCAATAAATGAATCACAGACCATTCCAATAAAACTTAGAAGGCGACTTGGTTACAAGCAACACTATCAGTTTCAGAATGACAACCCTAAGAAAGTATTAGATGCAGCCAAATATTTTATAGACACAAGTGGATTATTTAAAACTGAAGGAATAAAAAGTACAAAATGCCTGGGTAGATGGCATAACTTCACAATCAAGCACCCGTGACGAGTGGAGTGAATTTGTTCAAACCCCTAACACGTCCAGTGCTGATGTGCAATCTACATGTAATGAAATTGTCACAAATTGTCAAAACCATATTTTCACTCTAATTAATGTTCATAATCCAGACAGAGAAAAAGATGATGATGATGGTTGGTGTGAAGTTGACGAACGTCCCTCAGGAGTGACAGATACACTATTGCAGGAACCAGATGTTACAGATAATATGCTCCCAAATGTTCATGTACACTGTTAAACCGTTGAACATAAACAATAAATACATAAACGTTTAAATCTAGACACTTTCCTCATTAATGGCTTATGTGTCGTGTCAAAACATGATATCTATTAGATGAAGATCTTATTTATATAAACATGCTACACTAATGGCTGCTTATTAAGCAACTTAATTTAAGGCTTTAACTTACAAATGGAACACTGCTTAGTTCAAAAACAGGCAAAGGACAGCACTTCATAGAGTAATTACCATATACCATGAGGTAGCTCAAAGGAGCCTTTGATTGATAGAAAGTGAACAACTAGAGCTCCTTTTTTTTCAATTTCTATTTGGAACTGGAGATGATTATTAAACGCTTCCATATTTATTCGGAGCTAGTTCTTTAACCGACAAACGCACTGAACAGACCTTAATAATTCCGAGATTTCTGAATGTCAAGTGAAATGTAATTCATTTTCACAAGGCACAGTCTCCTTAGCTTGTCCTTGAATTCACTGTCCTCATTGCTCAAACTCCTTATTGCGTAATAATTGCAGCATTTCATTTGTGTTTAGTTTTCCCGTGGGTATCAGATAAAAGAAAAAAGTTCTTCCAAAGTTTGTGTGGCTGGGTGTGGTCACAGGGGTGGGGAGAGGGTGGGGGAGTTTAGCAAGGTTTATTCACAGGGCTGGTTATCTGTCAAAAGCTCAGAAAAAATATCAGCCAGTAATTAATCCCTGCAATAAAATATTTTGCAGGTTAGGGTACTTCACAAATCTCACGATCTCCCACGGCCAAAGTAAAAAAAGAATGAGGTCTGGGTACGAGAATAGGCCCCCTGTCCAAAGAACCCCTCCCCCCGTCCCCTGGGAAACGGATTTTTTAATTTACTGATTTGTCTTAGAAAGGCCAGACTACTAACGTTTTGACTTCGCGAACGGGACTTTGAGCGCGATGTTCCACGAGTTTGCTGGAATTCGAAAAGCATCTGAGGAGTCTCTTGGCCGAGACAAAACGCCGCGCCATACCAGCCAGGAAATTTAAATTCGTGACAAGTACTTGGAAGAAAGGCGCCATTCGCCAATTTCCACATTCCATGAGATTTCCCTTCTTAGGGAGACGAATGATCAACCCACATCTCCAGTCGTTAGGTACTCTTTCACTTTCCCAGATCTTCAAGAGCAATTCATACAACACAGCTACTGTAGTTTCAAGATCTGCCTTCATCAGCTCTATTGTCACGCCATCAACACCACCAGCCTTTCCATTCTTCATTTGTTTATAGCAGTTCTGATCTCTGCATGTGTAACAGGACCTGTTTCAATTTCGAGTGGTTCACAAGCTTCGCTCTCCACTTCCGACCGTGTGGGGGGAGGTCTATTCAGAACTTCAGCAAAATGTTCCTTCCACCTTTTCTTTACCTCTTCCTCTTTTGTTAGTAGGATGCCTTCTTTGCTCCTTATTGAGTCTGTTCTTCTAGTCAGTTTGCTGCAAAGTTGTCTCGTAGCATCAAATACCGCCTTCATATTTCCTATTTTGGCTGCTTCCTCGGCATCACTAGCAATCTGGTCAATCCAATTCCTCCTATCTCTCCTCAGTTGTTTTTTCACTTCATTGTCTTTGGCTTGGTAGTCCTCTCTGTATAATGCTTTTAGTCTCTCTGACCTGGTTGCATCAACTTTAGCCTTACAAAATCTTCTTTCGTCGATTTTTTTCCAACTTGAAGCGCTTATCCAGGGCTTACTCTGCTTTTTCCTGTATCCCAAGACTTCTTCAGCTGTTTTCTTATAACTTTCCTTTATGTTAGTCCATCGAGTCTCTATGTCTGGCTCGTTTCCTTCTGTGCTTTCGTCGGCTAAACAGCTAAATCTGTTCCTCAACTTGATCTGAAACTGCTGCTTAACTTCCGGTATTTTCAGTTTGGCTGTGTCATATCTTCTGAAATTGCTTGTATTCTTGACTATCCCACGTAAACGAAGACGCACAGTTGTGATAACTATGTTGTGATCACTTCCACTGTCTGCGCCTCTGTAAGATCTTGTATCCCTCACTGATCTCTTGAACTTGCCGTTCACTGCCACATGATCGATTTGATTTCTGACCCTCCCGTTAGGGGCAGTCCAGGTGTATTTGTGTATGTTCTTGTGTGGAAACATTGTTGATACAATAGCTAAGTTGTTGGCGGCACAAAAGGAGACAAAACGAACACCATTTTCTGACCGCTCATCTCCAAGCCCATGGCCAACCCACCACACCATCTTCCCCTTCTTGTCCTAACCCCGATCTTAGCGTTCCAATCGCCCATCATCATAATCATGTCATGCCTTGGAATCTCATCAGTAACCCTCTGTAACAAATCATAAAAGCTATCTTTTGCCTCTTCATCTGCCTCATTCGTTTGGTGCATATACCTGAACCACTGTTGTTTTAATAAATCTTGATGTGAATCGTGCAGTCATAATTCTATCACTAACTGGTACCCAGCTCTCTAAGCAGCCAGCCGCTTGTTTGGTCATCACCAGTGCAACACCACTTTGGTGTATGTTGTCTTCTCTTCCCGAATACAGAATAATTTCACCTGTCCTGTGTTCTTGAGACGTCCAAGAACCAGACCAACGGCATTCGCTAATGCCCAAGGATATCCAAGCTATATCTTTGCATCTCTTTAACTACTTGTGCTGTTTTTCCCACGCTATACATTGACCTAACATTCCAGTTTCCTATCCGGAGCATCTTCTTGGGGTTAGCAAAATGACTTGAGCAGAGTACAGGCTTCCTTTCGGATTGGGCGTGCACCCGTCATACCACCATTATCCCATCTGATGAATTCATCTTCCGGAGTTTGGCAAGTCGTTGTGCTACTCCCGAGATAACACTCATTGAGTTGATAAATTAAGGTTTCCGTAATCTGTTGTTTTTTTACGAGAGGGGGTGATTGGCCCCAAGCTCAACCTGCCACCGGCAGGAATGGGGGAGGTTATTCTCTGTCTGGACTCTACCTCTTGACCAATCCGGCAAGGTTGAACCTGCCAGGACCAAGGTCCCAGCCGGCATAGCTCTAAAGGTCACTGAGCCTCACAAGCTTCACCACCACGTCAAGGTGATAACCCG
>JAHPZR010049970.1:5000-15741 GCA_019787425.1 Platygyra sinensis | reverse complement strand
GCAATCCAGATTCATAATGGTGCCCGCCATCAGCGCATCTCGATCGATCATGTAGTCAACAATATCTTCACTAGTAATAGTTATCACTAAAGCTGCCCCCGCTTTCTTTTATTTCTGCTCATTGAAACAATAATATTGAACGTTATTGTTCTAGTCAGATACTAAAAAAAACAATTGTCTTGATATGAACTCTTTTTTATATAAGAATATATTTTGACGTGACATCTTAGCCTCGCTACGAAAAGTGGTGTCCAGAGCACATGCACAATGTGCTGAACGCGATCCAGATCCAGAAACCAAACACTTGTACTTGACAGCATAATAAATTCTAAATAAAATGAAAATGCCATAAGCTAATAATGTATCAGCGCATCTCGATCGACAATATCTTCATAAGCTTCATGAAATTATAATATTGGGCTGAAGATTATTTTTTTTCCCACCAATCTATGTTGATTTATATTATTATTTCTCGGTTCAACTATTACAACTTCACTACGTGCCCTCTGCCTGTACTTAAGCACTTTGTAGATACTACACTATTTTGCGGTTTCTTATTTTGATCCATAGTTATGTCATAATGGACTGCGGTCATTTACGATATTATTGGGGTAAAAATATGATGCCATTGGAAGTAAGTAAAGTTTAAATGGTTTAAGGCCCCGTTTACACGGGTCCGGACAAATTTTTGCACGGACAAAAACTTGCACGGTTCCACCTTGCGTTTACACGGGACCGGCGGAACTGGACGAATTTTTGAACGGCTAAGTGTGCAAGTTTGGGACCTGAAAAAAGCAGGTCCGCTTTTTGACCGGCACGGTTCCATATTTGTACGGACTCGTGTAAACACCCGAACCGTGCAACTTTTTGCACACATAGCGCGGTTATGGCCTGGAATCAAATGCCGCATCTGGTCTAAAATTTGCACGGATCCGTGTAAACACCACTGGAACAGAATTTGCACGGATCCGGCACGGATCCATGTAAACAGGCGGTCCAGGAACAAAATTCGTCCGTGCAAAAATTTGTCCGGACCCGTGTAAACGGGGCCTAAGTCGTCGCTTTTAAACATGGGTCCTTGGGTGATAATTGGATTGCCTTACTGATCAGGAAATATAAATTATCAAACTAGAATCTCTCCCAACAGGCAGTTAAAAGCTTACAAAGTTCATAAAACGCTATATAACCAATTTTTTTTCCATAACCGAGAAACGGGGTTTTCCGCGATACAACGGGTTTGCGAAAGAAAGATAGAGTCCAATTGTACAGTTTCTTCGTGTCAAGCCTGTTTTTACAGGTCAAACAGTGTTTCTCAAAAAATATATACAACTGAAAAAGAATATGGTTTTCGCTATTTAAACTTAAATTTAATTATTTTCCTCTAATAGGTAATCAACATCATATCTGTTTTTAACTTGTTACGTTTTGTTCGTTGAAAGGCCTTTCAACACAAATCATTTGCGTCACGGCTGCACTTAATGTTCCTAAATGACAATTAACTTCGTCATTAAACTCACATAATATTGTTTATCTATTTTATGCTTCCAAAAGGGAAGCAATAAAACCTACGTACTGGTAAAACGGGTTCCTTTGGCAACAGGGCGATATTAAATAAGTGCAATCAACGTAAAACAAAGAACGTTTTTGGCGAGAAACGGAATTAATTTTGAAAAACAACGCAGTTGTGTGTTTAATCGACTTATTGCAACTACAGAGTTTTTTAGCCATATGGAGCCTTTCGTCTTGCAAACACCTTTCTGAAAAGATTGTTTGCGTGTTAAAGTCAGGTAAGCGATTAATGACCTTAGTTTGTTTTATCGCGCGACTCGTCTGCAATTTATGGCTCAAAAAGTCAACAATCACTAGCAGTAAAGATCCGTAATTACCAATTCATTTCCTAATACTGTGTTATTAGCGTGCTAATTTATCGATTTGATCTTCACCTCTTCAATAAATCCAGTTTCGCCATTGCTTACTGCACTCAGCGCATTCATTCATTCAAGCAAAGAAGCTCGACGCGCATGAAAAATGGATCTCCAACAATCAGAACGTTATTTTCACGGTTACATTTTGGTTCCATGCTGTCCCGAAGATTTCCGCCATAACCAGCCACAGAGCTTACAAGCATTTCCTAGTTCTTATACCAGCTCAATTCGGAAGTACGACGGCGCTGTTTTACCAGAACAGAACCAAAATCAACCTACTACTGCGTCAAGGAACATATGGCACCACAGCGACTGTACATGCCGCGTGGTTTTTCCAGCCAGTTACAGACAGCAACCCAGGGCCTGGGGAGTTTCTCGCCATAAAATTGGTGTAGAAAGCCTGCCAGTATCGTGCTTAGGAGGTAGGTATTAAGTGGTATATAAGGGTATTTTTTCAAGTCAGTTAGGGCTCAAAGGAGCTTTGTAGCTTTACCCGGCTCCTTATGGATACTGCTTTCTGAGACCTTTAATTGCTTTGTTTTTTGTTACCTCATAACAGTGGACTGATTTAAACGTCTCTGATAAAACTGGAGCTAAAATAGATTTTATAGAGAACAAATCGCAAAGTCTCTTGAAGTATAAAACTACACAATGGAATGTGATATATGACCTGGTGAATGGAGGTACTTAGGTTTCTTAAATTCAAAATTAAGGAACCATATGGGAATCTAGCAAGAGAAATTGTTTTTGTTTTTACCATATCATACTGTTGATTTACTTGGAATCTCTCTGCAGAGGTGCCACGTCAGTTTAATAATAAATTAGGCTGAATAGTTGGTTCCAAACAACAAAAGCCTTGTCCTGACGAAGTTGACAGGGAGGGAATGGGGAAGGTAGCCTGCCATACACTGAGCATGACATCTAGAAGGGGGTTGGGTTATAAAACTTCGAGTTGCGTCATGCTATTGCTGGTTTTCAGTGTCACGCCATTCAAAATAGATCAAAATAAAAAATCAAAACCGTTCAATAGATTAAATCCAGAATCTGGAAATAGAAAGAAGGTACATATGCAAAGACTCTCGCCAAGATTCAGGTCACAGCAATTTTTCTCATGGAAGATATGCGAAGAAACGTTTTCCCCAAATTTATAGAGATTTGTATGGAGACGCCATGCTGGTGCCCATGTACATGGCACCAACATGGCGGCCGAAAACCAGCAGAAACATCTGTCACTGAGTTTTGCTACGAAAGAGTGAATTTATCTCTCGAATAACTCAAAAACGTAACAATAGTACTTCATTCTAATACAAGAACTGTTCAGATAGCCGAATTCCCCGAAATAAGTCACCTTTTAAACCAACAAAACAGCTCTCTCGCCCGTCATGTAACTGTCACGTCACGCAAAAGCTTAGAAATTCAAGCGTAGTCTATCACTAAACCAAGAACCCATTCGGAGTGAAAATATGTATGAATATCAGTTTTGACCTGCTCTTATACAGCATGAAAGTAAAATTTCAGGAGGATCAATATTTCTGAAGTTTGAAATTTAGTGACGTCATGTGAAAACCAGCAATAATATAAAAACCAGTTTTGCCCAAGAGGAAATTTTCGGATTTCGATTCTTAACGTTTTCTCCTACAGCTAACAGCGAATTAATATGTTTGGGAAATATCCTTGCAGATTTTCAAGAAGCCGAGGACTGGAAAATTGAAGCTGATAGCAAGCCAAAACGAACCCGCACAATCTTCACGGCAGATCAGTTGGAACGACTGGAAAAAGAGTTTGATCGTCAACAGTACATCGTTGGCACACAAAGGTTCTATCTCGCGGCTGACCTGGGTCTTAGTGAAACACAAGTTAAAATCTGGTTCCAGAATCGCAGAATCAAATGGAGAAGACAGAACCTAACTACTGCTGGAAACTCGAAGACAGGTACACTTGACAGCGATAAAGAAGAAGAAAAAGTCGACAATTTTCAAAAGCAAAATTAAGTTTGCTGTGTAGGCGAGACCGTCCGACGCAAAACGATATGAATGAAGTGACGTTATTAAATTGTAAACATTCTGCAAGTGGTTTATAAATCTCAGAGCATTTCCTTCCCGTTCCTCTTTAAATCAGTTATTAAGCTAACTAGCTCTCGGTTTTGAGAAGAACGTAGCCTAACATACAGTGCAGTAAATTTCCCATGTTCCCATTTTGACCTATACTTTTTTTTTTTTTTTTTTTATAATTTTATTTTGCAACAAATTAAAAAAAAAATAGTAATACAAAAAGAGGATAGGTGTTACAGCTGATTCTTAATAATAGATAATATATGTTACAAACAATATATACAGGTTTATACAAGTGTCTATAGCTGGGGGAGGGCAACATAAACACGTCAAATTATATTTCTATTTCAAGCTGGATTATAAACTTGGATATCAATTCAGAAGAGTCCTGTTTCTTTCGCATTATTTTGCAAGCGTAATGGTACTGCTTTGCATATAACAGAAGAAGACACAAATCCTTTGTCTGTTTATCGGAAAGATTGGCGGTTGATGTTGGTAAGTTTAGAAAGTATTGTAGCGAGGTGAGGCTGACATTAATTTTGTGTAAGCTATTGAACCATTGAAGAGACTCGTCACTCAATTTCAAGAACGATTGGCATTCAAAGAATGTATGTTCAATAGAGTCACTTTCGCCGCACATAACACATTTGTCACAGTCAGTTATCCCAAATCGTTTAAGTTCTTTATTGGTGACTAGTATTCTGTGCAACAACTTGAAGTAAAATTGTCTTAACTTATTATCCCGAGTAATTTTATAATTGTTTTGGATGCAGTTCACCCAATTATCAGCAACTTCAGAGCAATTTTTTTTTCGCCATGACTTAATCGCAGTAGGTTCTGTATTGATTTTTTCTACAAAAAGTTTATAAAACTGCTTGCAGGGTGTTTCTTTAAATTGAGAGTGATATCTTTTGATAGTTGGAAATCGAAGTTTTCGCAAATTGAGTTCAGATCCTCAAGGTCCATATGGACTGAAGCGTGACTTTTGAGATAAGCGGGAATAGCTGAGGTGATTTGGTAGTATTGTAGAAAGTTAACTTTGATATTATATTTATCCCTGAATTCTTGTGGAGAAAGATAGTTACCTTGATTGTTCAACAAGTCTTGCACAAAAAGAACATTTTTATCCCGCCAGGCCTTTCAAAAGACCGATTTGTTTTCAATATTAATGTCTCTGTTGTTCCACTAGATGAATTCGCGTTTCAGTGGATCTTCGTAATTGATGCGCAGTTGTTGAAAGTAATCAAGGAGTTCTCGATAGAAGAGGGGGATTTTTTGGTCTAGTTTTCCGACACTGTAGTTACAGTTTAGAAGGAAAAGGAGTCCGCCATGTTTATCGAAGTAGTAGTTAGGGATTGCCGTCCAGGTATCACGAGTGTTGTTTAAGAGTCTACTAATCCAGCTGAGACGTAGTGCTTTTATAACAGTCCTGAAGCAGGGGAAGCTTAGCCCACCTTTAGATAAGGGACGAAACAGAACCTTTCGCTTGATCTTATCTCTCTTATTCTTCCATAGAAAGGCAAATAATTTACTTTGTATTTGTTGTATTACTGTTTCTGGAACAGAAAGCATAGAGGCAGTATAAATTAAGTGAGACAAACCTAGAGATTTTGCAAGCATAGTTCTTCCAAAGAGCGTCAGGTCCCGCGACCGCCATATATTGAGCTTTGTTTCCATTTTCCTTATCTTGATATAAAAATTATTGTTATTGTTGGCAGCTGCATCATGGGAAAGGTAAGTCCCAAGAAATTTTATGGGATCTTTTGGACACTGGAATTTTAGAGGCTCTGTCTTGTTTTTTCTCGAGACACCAATCCACAAGGCTTTTGTTTTCTTTTTATTTAATTGCAAACCGGACAATACTCCAAATGAATTGACTATATTCATGGCATTTCTTAGCGAATCAGAGTTGTATCATCAGCAAACTGTGAGATCTTGGCATTCTGTCCATTTGGGAGTTCGATGCCCCGGCAACGTTGGTTTTGGCGTATTTTGAGAGCTAACATTTCAACCGCTAACACAAACAACGGAGGACTCAGAGGACACCCTTGACGGACGCCTCGAGAAACTTTGAAGTAACTGGTCATGAAACCCGCATTCATCACGCCACTTTCAACATTGTTATAAAGAATGGATATCCACTTTCTAATATTTGGACCAAAGTTGTATAATTCAATACACTTGTGGATAAAATTCCATTCAATGGTGTCGAAAGCTTTACGAAAATCAATAAAAAGTAGGATGCCTGGGAGATTTTTAGCTTCTGTGTATTCCATAATATCATTTAGAAGCCGAACATTTTGGCCAATGAATCTACCCTTAATGAAGCCTGTTTGATCAGAGTGTATAAGCGAAGATAGTGTTGACTCAATTCTTTGACCAATTGCTTTTGCCAAAATTTTATAATCAACGTTTAAGAGGGTTAGTGGTCGCCAATTAGACAGCTCAACAAGGTAGGAGTCATCTTTTGGTATCAAACAAATAACGCCACGCCTCTGAGATATTGACAATTGTCCTTTAGTAAAAGCTTCATTACAAGAATTCAGGAGATGTATACCAATTAGGTCAAAGAATGTTTCATAAAATTCTTTGGAAAAGCCATCCTCTCCAGGGGATTTGTTGTTCTGAAAGGATTTCAAAACGTTTTTTATCTCACCAAGTGTCAGGTCGGATTCAAGAGACATTGATTCTTCACAAGACAATTTGGGAATGTGAAGGTTCTCAACAAAGGCGAAAAAGTTCTCTCTGAAATTCGTGGAGAGAGAGTCGGATAATTTTGTTTCTAGTAAATCGCTGTAAAATGATTCTATTTCTTGGTTGATTTGTTTCCTGTCTGAAGTAATTTCGCCATTCTCAAGTTTTAACTGTCCAATAACCTTTTCCTCAAAGTTTCGTTTTTCTAAATTAAAACAAGACGCCAAAAGGCGATTCCGTGGGATGCTTGGGCTAGGGAGCGTAGCATTGGAATGATTTGTGAAGTTAAGGGCGCGTTCGTTTGGGATCAATCCGGAATAAGAATAATTGAAATAATGCGAGTAAGCGTTTGTTTGGAAACTATTCTCATTCCGGAATACCTGGATTTCCATTCCGGCTATTCTGCTCCCAGGAGCAGAATAGCCGGAATATATTCCGGAATATATTCTTATTCCGGAATATCCCAAACGAACGCGCCCTAAGTTAATTGCCACGCCGGATTAATCAGTTAGATCGGCCATAAAAATCACTGAAGAAAGTGTTGAAGAAATTGTCACTGTGCTTGTAGTAGAAAATAGCGTAGGCCGGCGGAAAATTACTGGCAGAAGTAATATTGCAACTTGAAAAATGGAATTTGTTTTGAGGCTAGATCTGTTTCGTGGTGATCGCGAGAACTGCAGAAAATCTTAAGACATGAATGGTAACGCAACGTTTTACTAATTTGAAGACTAAAATATTGTGAAGGGCTGTATTGCGGTCAATGAACGTAAAGAATCTGCCAAAACATTAACAAAAAATACTTATTGTCAGTTATATAATTAGAAGTTCTTTTGTACGAGAAAAGAACTGAAGTAGGCTCATCACTTGTGTGAGAGAAAAACGTAACGCACCGTAACGCAACTGGAATAGATAATGTGTTCTTGTTAATTCCCGTTCTTGTTTACTCAAGATAGCGAAAGGATTAAAGTTTCCATCCATCAGAGGCATAAAGAATTCTCCTTAACACATTTTTCCCTTTTTATTTGTAAATGGTAACCGTGGAACACTGGAAATAAATAACATCGAATGAAATAACCTTTTTCGCAAACACTATTTACATGTGCGTTCTGGTAAACAGGTAGGCTCAATGTCAGAAAGAATCCTTGGGCAAGAATACACAAAACTTTACACATCCCGTAGCATGATTCTAGACTCACGGATTCAACTGGGAAAATTTCGATAGAGTAAAACTCGCGAGGCTTAAATATCTTCAATTGCAAGCCAACAAATATTTGAGCCAATTTTTGAATTGGTTGGTGTCGATATTTTCCGTGATGGACTTCTTGATTTGTGAATACGCTGATGCAATGAATATCGTGTTTCAAAGTTGCTTAAAAACATCTTGCTAATGTTGAGACTACGCAGTTAGGGACGTTGGCCGGATGAACACGCAGGTTTGGTGCCTGAACTCGTTGGTTCGTTTGGCAGGCTCAGTGAACCGTGAATTCGAGTCCGGTGCGAAACACGGAACGGATGATTTTCAATTCAATACACAGTGTCGAAATGCCTTCTAAAATGTCTTACCTTCTGTTTATGTTTATTTCCTCTCCTTGCCAGAATCGCAGAATCGCGAAATGTTACTTGCCCGAATCGCAAAAATTATGCTTGTAAATTACAGTCCTTTCGAGACTGATCGCAGATTGTTTGGAAATAAAAATAGTTTCAGCTGTCAATCAAATTTGCCGTTTTGCGTCGACTATGAAGAAATTCACCCGAAAACTTACCGTGGCCTGCCACAGGCATCCCACGGAAAAATGATTGGTGGGTTTCTCACCTTTTTCAATCCAGCGGGCTTTTGAGCGGAACATAGCTTCTTTGCCTTTCTTTTCGTAAATATCTTTGAGTTCTGTCTTGATGCTTTCGTATTCATCTAACAGTAATTGGTTGAGATGGTCATTTCCATGGCATATTTCATTATCAAGGGCATCGAGTTTTTCCTGAAGATAAGTTTCCCTATTTTTAAGTTCACGGCGTTTAGCTTTCGAGTAAGTTATGGTTTCAGCGCGAAACTCCATCTTAATAAGTTCCCATAAAAGTTGATGGCTCTCAACTTCTTGATACTTTGCTAAAATTCTCGGTAAACATTCTGTAATTAGCTGGACAAAATTTTCATCTTCTAATAATTGGTTATTGAATTTCCACGTCCCTGGGCCGCGATGAAATGCGTCATTGATTCCTACACTCAAGTAAATGGCTTTGTGATCTGGAGCAATTGAAGAGCGGATTTCAGCTGTTCTTGTGTTTAGCTTCAAGGACTGTGCAATGAGAAAAAAGTCAATTCTGGATTTAAGCCTCAGAGTTTTAGATTCATACGTAAATGCCTTCTTTTTGGGATGTAAGACTCGATAAACATCAACAAGACCTAATTCACCCATAAAACTAAGAAGGGAATTCCTGTAGCTTTTTTTTGCCATGGACGCCCTCCACGTTTATCTATTGAGTGAAGAGTAGTATTCCAATCACCTGCGATTATAATTCTGGACGTGTTTGTCTTAGAGACAATATCTGTACATAAATTTTGTACAAACAAAGACTGTTGTTGGGAATCACATGGAGCATAAACGGAAGCAAGAAAAACACCTTCGTCACCTAACTTGATCTTTGCGATAACAAATCTACCGTTTGGGTCAGTAGACAGACATTCAATAGAAAACAAGGAGTTTGGTCTCTGCAATATGCCAGTACCTTTAGAATGTTTTGTACCATGCGAGAAAAGTATTTTCCCACCTCATTCTGAAGCCCAAGGGACTTCATCTTCCTTTAACGAAAATGTTTCCTGAAGACAATAGAAATCTGGTTTTTGATTCTTAAGATACAAGAACAATGCCCTTCGCTTGACGTGGTTACGCAACCCCCTTACATTCAATGATAAGATTTTGATGAGTTTCATAGTATTCTACGAATAAAGACTAACACCTATTCAATAGCGCGCAATAGTTATGCTAAAAGACAGCAGCAAAAGCTTGAGAGAGAAAAAAAAAAGTAGAAAAAGGAAATACGAAGACAGACAAAAAACTACTAAAAGTTAGAAATATAAATGAGGCACTCTAATTTAGGAGACTAACTTGATTAGTAATCGCAAAGAAAAATTATCCTATACACTGTCTCTGCATTGAAATTGGGAACAAATTTTGTTGGCACTGGAAGACAAGCTAAATTAATTTAGATAATCACCAAAAAAATCCAAACTGAGTCATTTTTCTCGGTTGTATTAACTTCCTTAACAGCAGTGGCGGAACCAGACCTTGAGCTAGGGGGGCAGGGGGGAGGGGGGAGGGTGGTTTAATTTTGTTTGCACTGCCGGCTTTTGGTCCATCTGTGATTAATAAGGGGGGGGGAGCGGGTCCCCTCCCGTAGATCCGCCCCTGAACAGTCTCGTATGTTTCGCTCTTCTCACTTAAAAAAAAAATAGCTAGAGAGATTAAAATGAATCCTACTAAAATTCAATGACTAGAATTAAAATGCTGCAATACTGAACATCGTAAGCATTTGACAGTAAACTCTGTACAATGGCTTTTTGGTACCACATAATCAAACTGCACAAAGACGGTGGGAAAAACTTATCACATTTTGAATAGAAAAGGTGTTTAATTTACTGTTCTTTATTTTTCAGCAAGATTTTCTGCAACAGTAAAAGCTACTTGCTATTAAAATTGTTATTGCATGCAGTCGAATCCCGTTAGAATTCCAAAGTTACACATGAATTAAGTTTTCTGAGGCCCAGGTCAAACTCCAAACATCACATGAGAAGAGCTAAACTGAGCGAATTAATTTCATGATAAGTTCGATGTTTGACTCAACTGAGTTCGTCCCACTGAATTTAGATCGATTTAAATGCGAATTAATTCCGAGGTTTGACCTAATGGACGAGCTTAACCCGTTTGGATAAAAAACTGCCTTACACTTCCTTCTACGACAAATATAAACTATACCTTTTAAACACTCAGTCCTGCACTTCTGCGGTCAGTACAACCTGCTTACATGCATATTCTACATATAGCTTATAATCTATGTTCTGTCATCCTTTTATGC
>JAHPZR010049970.1:0-2500 GCA_019787425.1 Platygyra sinensis | reverse complement strand
AAGCACGTATTGGTTCATGTTCATACATTTGCGTAGTTTTAAAATTCTTAAAGAAAGCAGTTATCGGTGTTTTCACACTAAATATCAAAAGCAAAATTTCAGAGCCATGGCCACAAAAAACACAAGCACTTTGCATACAAGGCAGCAACACATCTGACCGGGTCCACCGCCATGAGGAGGGGCTACTGTCCACCCCTGAACAGGGAGAACATTCTTCATGAAAGCCGTTTTTGAGACAATGTTTCCAGGAGGGGAATACCGAATCACCACAATTAGTCTGCCATCCTTCCTGGTTGCTTGTGCTGCTCCGATCTGTTTGGTGTTTTTCCACACAACCTACAACCACAACCGCACAAAACGAGCAGATCTGTTAGAAGCTAGATACAGTGCCGAGTTAACAAATTTTAAGCAACGCCTCAAGGTCGGCACACACTAAGGGAATAGCCGCAGGGACTTGTCGCAGGGACTTGCTTCGAGGACCAGTCCCCTACTGTGTACTCGTATTTTGCATCGAAATTCTAGTCGCAAGGCCAAATTTTTGGTCCCTGCGACTAGTCCCACGAATTAAGCTGGTTTGATTTCGGGACTAGTCACAGGGACCAATGGTCCCAAGAATCAGTCAATTTTCTAGTGTGTACACACTAAGGGATAAGTCCCTGCGATTCGTCCTTGCGATTAGTCCCCTAGTGTGTGCCTAGCTTCAAGGTGATGCGGGTGCTCCTATTTTTCAATGAATAGCTAAATTTTCTGTCAATAAGGCATGGAAGTATGCTGGTCCATCCACTGACTACCTGACAGTACATTGGCGAAGTCCACTCCCTAAAATCTTCTATATCGAACTATAAAGCGCGGGTAAGGGTGAGTTCAGGAATTGGACTAGCCAAGGCTCGAACCCGGAGGCCTCGATTGAAAGTTTGCGTGACATTTACTAACAGGTTACCGAGGTACTCAGGGTGACTTGTAAATCACTTGCCTTGGGCTTGTGACTAATATTCTATTCTTTTTCTCGTCCATTGTCTCAAGTGGTCCAGTGTGGGATTGTTAAACTACTGGAAGTGGTTTTTTGGCTTAAGGCGGGGGTACACATGAATTTAAGTGAAATTTGATTAAGTTAAAAGAGAGGTTGAAAGGGGAAAAAAGGGTTATGGAACACCACCAGACAGTTGCGCAACCGCACAATGGCACCCCAGGTTGTTGGGCAACTGTTTGGAGCGTATCTACCAATTTTTAACTTCAAACTGTAATTTTAAAACAACACCAAATCTTCAAAATTTCCTATTTCCATAAATTTTACTAATCCTTTGAGAAAAACTATTTATCTCCAATTATACCTAAAAATCACCAAAAAATTTACAAAACGACCCAAAACATAGATATGTGAAATGAGCATAGAGATTCTCAATTGCTTGAAACGTAAACGAGATATTTGCATTAAAAACATAATACCCAGCCAAAATACGGCTTTCACGGTGGTTTTTTGCGGGCTTAACACGGATTTACCTGGGTAAAATGTCCGGTCTTCAATGAAAATCCAGGTTTATTAAAATCATAATTTTTAACCTCTCCATAGAACAGTTTCGTGGCTTCTGTACAAGGCTCTTTGGGAACTGGTTTGCCCGACAGGTATAGATTCTCACCAGCCTGTATCTTTGAAGCGTGCTTGAATAAATTGTTCTTTGCTAAATACTTGGCCCAGTCCTCCGCGCCTTTGGCAAGGTTGTTATTCCATGTCAATGGACCAGCCTACAATATAAATCAACTTTCATATCAAATTATTGCTCTCTCGGAAGATAAGTGAAGTTTAAATGACCTGAATAATATGGCATAACAAAATACTGCGAGTTTCTGGAACATAAAGGAATTACGAAGACAACTGCTGTGTGAAGCTAGTTCATAGAAGCTTTCTCTCCCATCATCACCATGTCAGGTTGCCCAAGCAATCCGGCCACCGCTACCTAGTCATTACCAAAGATCAGGGGCACCCAACGACAATTTTCGGAAAAATATCTGTTCGGAAGACGATTTGAGATCTAGAATTTTCGGAACATTTGTTGTAAAATTACTTACTTGCCTGCCTCTCCTTAGTCCAGTCCCTGAACTCTCCTTTCTTCCCGCCGCCTATATAGTGGCTGAACCCGGGCGGACGAAAGAAGAGTCCAGGATAACATGCATGCGCATGCTCAGAACGAACCAATCAAAAATTACCAGGTCCCAACCACGCCGCTTGCGTCAATGTGTCGCGCAATGCCTTTTTCAGCTCGCGCTCTGAAAAAAAATACACAAAGTTCTTTGACGTTGATGTTGTGGTACAAAACATGAAAACATAAAATTTTATCATGGTCTGTACTCTTATCAAGAACGAGTACGCGTCATTACTCTTTTCCCAAACATTTTTTTCGTATCCTTTCTGCATGTTGAGCGAGTTTGCAAAAGTTTTTGAAAGGAAAGTCTGACGCGTACAAGTAGCTCATTTGCATAATGCAGCGCGTGCACTTCAAGC
>JAHPZR010049968.1:17500-26667 GCA_019787425.1 Platygyra sinensis | reverse complement strand
TTCGCGTGCATCTAATTAGGGTCAAACCTGGACACATATGTCCTACACCCTAGCTTATGTGAAGCCGTACCCATTCCTGCCCACGTAAGGAAAAACTACCCGTTTTTTCCCCGGGGGGAGGGGTGGATACGGCTACTCGTCGGCTACTGCACCCTAACCCAAGGTGTTGCTTTCTCGGGGAAGGTAGGATAACTGAAAGTTAAGGAACGGGGGGGGGGGGGTGGGGGTACTTTATCTAGGGTATCAAGGCAGGGAGATGAACTGGGATATCCGGGCAGACGCTAGCGAGGTTTGAAAGAAGTGTTGCTTGAATTATGGGGAAAGGGGAATAGCCTTAACATGGAGATCTATCGAGATGTAGAGATCTAGGATTATTCGTGCATTTGTATGTTGTTAACGGGGGGGTTTACATATGGTGGTTGAATGATGTGCCGCCCGAGCGGCGAAGGGAACAATAAGGAGGTTCGGATACTTCACTGCAAGTTTATTAACTTACAACGTGAATCTGTAGTTCTAGTTAGGGGGTTTGAAGTTGACCCTCCTATGGGATAACAGGGGGAGGGGTGATTACTGGGGGTTCACACAACGGTATTGCCGCGGGTTAAATCAGATCCAGTTTTCATTCACAATTTGTTGTTGTTGTTTTGCAGAGTTGAAGCGTGACTTTTCGCAGGTATTTATTGTGTTTGCTGGCTTGGAACCGAAGTCTTTCAAGAATCTTTTCCCGTTCTGGGAAGAACGGTCTGATGTGGCCAAAATAAACCGAGCGGTAGGTTAATCTGAAACTCTTTAACGCAAAGGTTCAGACCATGGACTCAGTTGGACGCCATGACTTTATATCCAGTTAAAGCCTTTTTTCCAGGCCCCTTGGCAAGTCTTATCGTAAACACAACAGTTGTCAACTTTACATGTCATTGTTTTGTAGAAAAGCCCTGAAATTTGCTTGTTGCGTTTGCTTTGATTTTGTTTAGTCTGGAAGACTTGACGGCGATACGTTAAAGGTTGAAACAGAGCTTGCCAAGCTCTCCAGGTTTGTAAAATTCACTTTATAAACACAAGAAAAGGTTTAAAAATAGAACCGTAGCCAGGGTAAGACATGTTAAAAATTTAAAAACGTTCACTGGCTAAATACAATTAAAAACTTCAAGCTTTCGGCTGTCAGGCTACAGCCTTCAATGGATAAAAAATGGAAGAAATGACAACTACAATAAATACAAAAATAGGTGAGACTATAAGAAGAATATATTAAAATGGAAGAAAATATGTGTTTAAGTGTCAATAAACTAATTGTTCTTTTTTAAAAGAATGGAGTATTGACTAGGGAGCGGCCTTGAATTGTTGTCTGCATGACTTATCGAAGCGGTGTGCCATGATTCTAGTGTCTTGCGGGTACGAGAAGAACCTTTGTCAATCACTTGGGAATTTTTAAAGTCAATAGAGTGATTTGAAGACCAAGCGTGTTTAGCGATGTTGGAACCTCTTGCGAAAGACTTCACATTCCTCATGTGCTCTTTTTTCCTAGTTTCAAAGCATCTGCCAGTCTCGCCTACATAGTTCCATGGGCAGTCAGCACAAGGTATTTTGTAAACCACGTTTGGTTGAAGATCAATTGGAGGTCGGGACTTAGGAGAGGGAAACTCCTGTTGTAATGTCTTGAATGGCTTACTGACAACTCGAACATCATGTTTTTTAAGAAGTCTTGTTAGAGGCTGAGAAATTCCATTAATATAAGGGAGGACTGCATAATTAGAGAATTCGGAGGGTGTGGCCCATTTGAAAAACATGCAAACAAGTTCCTCAGGTGTTGGGATGGCGTTTGTACGCTGAGTGGAAGATTTCTTCTTTAAAATGTTAGAGATGACGTTTTGGGGGTAATTGTTAAGCCGTAGAGCGTCGGTGACATGAGTAAGTTCAGTCTCTTTACCTTGTTTCGTGTTTGGGAGATTATTTGCGCGATATAATAAAGTCTCAGCTGCACTGATCTTGTGTCGTTTGTCGTGATAGGAGTAGAAATCCAAATACCTGTCGGTATGAGTTGGTTTTCGATAAACCTCAACAATTAAACTATTGTTCTTGCGAGTGACCAAAGTGTCCAGGAAGGCGATCTGATTATTATTTTCTTCTTCAATGGTAAAGGAGATGTGTTGGTCAATAGCGTTAAGTGAATTATGGAAAGAGCCAACTGCGTTTCTTTTAATGATACAGAAACTGTCGTCAACGTAACGTTTCCATACTTTAGGTGGAACAGGAGTTGTGTTGATGGCCATCTCTTCGATTGCCTCCATACATAAATTGGCAACCACAGGACTAACGGGACTGCCCATGGCGCAACCGTGGATCTGTTTATAAACACTGTCATTGTAGACAAAATAGTTGTTGGATAGGACAAAGTTCAGCAAAGAAATTATATCTGTAGTATCAAGATTAGTGTGTAAATGTAGTGATTTATCACAGTCCAATTTATTCTGGATGTAATCACAGGCTTTTTTGACGGGGATAGCTGTAAAAAGCGATACCACGTCAAAGGACAGCATAACTTCGTCGTCTTGTATGCCAATGTTGGAGATTTCATCGACAAATTTAGAGGAATTGGGAACTGAGAAACCATTACAATTTTGAAGAGGTGTCAAAATGCTGGTTAGGAACTTAGAGGTGTTGTAGAGCGCAGAACCAATAGATGAAACAATGGGTCTGAGTGGGTTGCCTTCCTTGTGGTGCTTGATCGATCCACGGATGGCGGGTGGTATAGAGTCAGTGGAGCGAAGTTTGCGATACGTGGAATCGCAAATTTTCTGTTGGTTCTTGAGGGATGAAAGGCGAGACTGGCAGATGCTTTGAAACTAGGAAAAAAGAGCACATGAGGAATGTGAAGTCTTTCGCAAGAGGTTCCAACATCGCTAAACACGCTTGGTCTTCAAATCACTCTATTGACTTTAAAAATTCCCAAGTGATTGACAAAGGTTCTTCTCGTACCCGCAAGACACTAGAATCATGGCACACCGCTTCGATAAGTCATGCAGACAACAATTCAAGGCCGCTCCCTAGTCAATACTCCATTCTTTTAAAAAAGAACAATTAGTTTATTGACACTTAAACACATATTTTCTTCCATTTTAATATATTCTTCTTATAGTCTCACCTATTTTTGTATTTATTGTAGTTGTCATTTCTTCCATTTTTTATCCATTGAAGGCTGTAGCCTGACAGCCGAAAGCTTGAAGTTTTTAATTGTATTTAGCCAGTGAACGTTTTTAAATTTTTAACAAGAAAAGGTGTTTGCCAGACAACAATATTTAATGAAGATTAGGATTCGCTCCGATGAAGGGCTAACGCTCGAAACGTCAGCTTTCGAATCTCTTTACGGTGGCCAATTCACATTATCAACCCAGTTGATAAAACCAAATTAGTTTATATTTAAGGTGATTCCTCAGAAAGAAAATTTACCGATGAATTTTTTTAAACACTCTCTGAATGTTCTCTACAAAGCACTGTTTCGAAAAATAAAATAAGAAAGATAGGTCACCATTCTCGCAAAAGAGATATGATGAGCCAATCTTGCCCCATTTATGCCTGTACTCGTGCTAATCTCGCGCGTTGTTCATTGGTCCAACTTACATTTTGCGGTAGCTGAAAGGACAGTTTATCGAAGTAATACTGGGGAGAAAACTTGACAGGAAGAAAGTATGGAACATATGGAACAACATCATATTAAATTTGTGGAAAAATCACACCATTTAAAACGAGGTAGACGAAATGCGTTCGTCGAGTCGATGTTTTCGTGGTCACAACTTACATCCTAGAGTGACGGTTTTGTACACGGTTTCAGCTATATCTTTTTTTCCTTCCGATAAATTTTTTTAAAATTTTTTTGGATTAAAGAGGATAACATGGGCACTACTATTATGTAATAAAAAATATAGGTCACCATGCTCGTTTAAGAGAAAACGAGCTTTTATTTCGCTGTCAAGCCTTGCTTGTGGGAAATTTCTTACGTTTTGCACGTGCACGCGCTCATTTGCGCGTGCTAATGACGCAAAAATCGTGCGCAGTAGGGATGCGCAATGCAATACTGATGAATCACCTTAAGTGTGATGGACTTTGAATCGAGCTGACTGTTTGCGTTGTGTTATTGTCAGTTGTGTCAGAGTCGCCTCATGCTACGGAGACCGAGATAAGTTTTAGTTTTCAAGGCGTGTATGTTGGTGGCCGCAGCTAAAAGGTTTTTCTGATTCTCATTGGGCTTAAAATCAATCGTCGCCTTCTACCTGCCGTTCCTGTATGTTGCTGTCTACATGTCCGTTCTTTTGAATTCTAGGACGGAGTACACCCTGGAAGAACTGAAGCAAAAACCACCCCCTGATGGAGTTGATCCATCCAGACTTGAAGTGTATCTAAATGCTGACGATTTTCAGGTAAAAAGCTCGACAAAGTTTCTTCTTTTCATTCCTACATTCCTACAGGGTGGCGCGGTGACCACATAGTTAGCACGCTCGACTCCAGGACGAGCGGTCCAGGTCCGAGCCCTTGCGGGGACATCATTGTGTTCTTGGGCAAGACAGGTGTATAAATGGGTCCGGCGAATTTAATGCTGGGGGGAAGCCCTGCGATGGTCTACCATCTTATCCAGGGCGGAGTAGAAATACTTCTGATCGCCTTATTCTACTGAAACCGGGATAAGCTCCGGGCTGACGAGCCACTTGGCTCGTATGCAGACTTAACCTTACCTACCTTATTCCAACGTTCAGGTTCTTTCTTCATTCGTTCGTAAGTTACGTTGGTGCGTTTATTCGGTGGTTTGTTCGTTCGCTACGTTTGTGCGCTCGTTCGCGGATTCGTTAGTTCGTTGATTACGTCCCTGCGTTCGTTCGTTATAAACGTTACGTTACGTTCATAACGAAGGAACGCACGAACGTGATGTTACGTTCATTTTATCGATCAACTGCTAGATCAACTGCTTATTTATTGAAGGATAAAGCAAGTGACGCCGGGTACTAGGAATTTTTCCACTTTGCAGAAAGCGTTTAACATGACCAGAAGTGCATTTGATGCTCTGCCAATGTGGAAGAAGACAAACCTCAGGAAGAAAGCTGGTCTTTTCTAACTTCTTGCCACGAAATTCAAGATATTTAATTAGATTAGTTTATAAGAAATGTCATGTAATTTTTAATGAGATCATTTCAGTGCTGTTTGCCTGTGTTTTAAAAGCTTGTCTGACAGAGAGAAACTTTTTAGCAAGTAAGTTTGCTAAAGGAAAAGTACAGTATAAGAATTATTAGCACGCACAATAAAAACGACCATTCGGTCAGAAACTACCAAGGCTATGGTAACACGACACCGGAAGATTTTAAGGGAGTGATAAACCTAGAAAAAAAATCCTTGTTTACAATCCCTATGGCAAATTTATTGCGAATTCATAAATGGATTTAGAATGAGTATAGTCGCCGTTTGAATGAGTGCATGTCTCAGAAAATACATGGGACCTTTATTCCTATTTTGGGACGATTTATAATCTATTCTAGGTAATCTAAGTTTAAAGGCTCCCGGTTAATTGGTGAGCTTTTATAATCTCAAAAGGAGAAAACGTTGAAAAAAGTGAATATCTTTTTTTTAATTTGAGGGAAACTTGCGCTTGTATCGAATAAGTTTCTAATAACAATTTTGTGGCAACGAACATGTTCTTTGCATCGGGTTTGCATTGAAATTCGCCGAAAGTGATAGCTCTTTTTTGGACGAAAAGAAAATCAGTTCGTAAAGTTTGCACGTGTGGAATGAATTGATCAATGGAAAGCAAGGCGCAGCTGGGAGATAATTTACAAACAGTAAATTCTTAACATAACTTGAGACATACTTAGAATAATAGTTTTCCAATTGTGTTTTTAAATGTGATAAATTCAAACAGAAACGAAATGACTGCGGCGTTTAGAGGTACAAGAAACATACAACTGGTGAACAGCGCGGGAACAGTTGCTGATTCCAAAACGTGGTTTGCTGTGATTGGCTAGGAAGGACTGAAATGTGTTTACTCTAATCGGTTAACATGGAACCAACTTTAGAGTCATGCAACAGCTTAAATAAGAGAGAGCAGAATTTTCGTGGCTTTTCTTTACTACACTCGATGATTGGTTTAAAATAGTCACGCCATCCTCTCGTACAATGAGTGTGATCAGGAGACCATCACTAGGAGCCTGCAACTACCCCATATTCCTGTCACGGCGTTTTCACAGACAGATCTATTTTTAGTTTGAATTTATTTCGAATGGAACCTCAGTGACCAATTGCCATCACAAGCACGGACTAATTTTGACATGTCGACATGATGTCGACATGTTCACGTGAGGCCGCATTGTTTTATCCTTATCGAAGCGTGCTCATGTAGACTGGAACTAGCCTATACTTACTTACTTAATCCTCTTCGTGCTCTATGTAGCACATAAGGCCGTCACCAACGAAGAAAAATGCTGCCTGTCAGATGCCCAGCGTTGAACCTGCTTCCAGGTCCAACCAACCTCTCTCATTTCTTTCTCTACTGTTGTCGCGGAAAAAATATCTAAAAATAGACTGGTCAGTAAAGATGCCGTTGCATTGGTTTATTATAGGAGTTGCAGGCTCCTAGTAATGTGCTCCTGGTGTGATACAAAACTCAAACTGGTTGACGTTTGTTTTCCCGCGCTTGTGGCTGGTCACGTGTACTTGCGTCTTGTTTTCACTGGTTCATTGTGCAGGTTGAGTTTGTTGCGATTAGCCGTTGTTGGTTCGAAAGCCGCTCTATATTGAATGTTAAGTACGCTTAAGCAGGTCAAGCCGGTAATAAATGAATTTTTACCAGTTTCGTTGCTGCTGCTTCTGTTGTTGTTTGGGTGCTGTATTTGATTCGCAAGGATCACGACAAAAGATCAAGTGCTAAGTAACCCACTGAAAATTACGTTGTAATAAAAGTCAAATTCCCAATTTTGCATTAAGAAACCAAATCATTTTATTAAATAAATCTAAACAATAGAGTTTACCTCTGTATAGAAACCTGTGAAGTTTTTCTTGTTTTTGAGCCATGTTTTTGTTGTTGCAAGATTGTTTTAGTTAGTTTTATTTGTGCTATGTTTTTCGTCTCTGAAAGTTTTTCGTCTCTGTAAGTTTTACAGCAGTTTCTGATACCGAGGATGAACCATGTAATTTATCTTAAAACTGCGAGAATAAAATTATGATGAAGTACAGCTTTCAAGTTGTATACGGTTTTGCCGACTTTATGGAATTTATTGAAAAATAATTGGCTTTGAGATTTGACCGAAATGGTAATTCTCAATCTTAGTCTAGTTTTTTTTTTTCTGGCTTCTTAAGATATTTGGTAATTTCAAGCTTCTAAATTTTAATAATTGAATAAAAAGAAACTTGTTCTATTAAGCTTGTGAATAAGGGAAAGAGTAGTCTGTACTTTAGGAGTGAAGGCTAAATGAACTCCGTGTCAGTACTATTAGGAATGTAGGAATGAAAAGAAGAAACTTTGTCGAGCTTTTTACCTGAAAATCGTCAGCATTTAGATACACTTCAAGTCTGGATGGATCAACTCCATCAGGGGGTGGTTTTTGCTTCAGTTCTTCCAGGGTGTACTCCGTCCTAGAATTCAAAAGAACGGACATGTAGACAGCAACATACAGGAACGGCAGGTAGAAAGGCGACGATTGATTTTAAGCCCAATGAGAATCAGAAAAACCTTTTAGCTGCGGCCACCAACATACACGCCTTGAAAACTAAAACTTATCTCGGTCTCCGTAGCATGAGGCGACTCTGACACAACTGACAATAACACAACGCAAACAGTCAGCTCGATTCAAAGTCCATCACACTTAAGGTGATTCCTCAGTATTGCATTGCGCATCCCTACTGCGCACGATTTTTGCGTCATTAGCGCGCGCAAATAAGCGCGTGCACGTGCAAAACGTAAGAAATTTCTCACACGCAAGGCTTGACAGCGAAATAAAAGCTCGTTTTCTCTTAAACGAGCATGGTGACATATATTTTTTATTACATAATAGTAGTGCCCACGTTATCCTCTTTAATCTAAAAGAATTTTGAAAAAAATTATCGGAAGGAAAAAAAGATATAGCTGAAACCGTGCACAAAACCGTTACTCTAGGATGTAAATTATGACCACGAATACATCGACTCGACGAACGTATTTCGTCTACCTCGTTTTAAATGGTGCGATTTTTTCCACAAATTTTATATGATATTGTTCCATATGTTATATGCTTTCTTCCTGTCAAGTTTTCTTCCCAGTATTACTTCGATAAACTGTCCTTTCAGCTACCGCAAAATGTAACGTGGACCAATGAATAACGCGCGAGATTATCACGAGTACAGGCATAAATGGGGCAAGATTGGCTCATCATATCTCTTTTGCGAGAATGGTGACCTATCTTTTTTATTTTATTTTTCGAAACAGTGCTTTATAGGGAACATTCAGAGAAAGTTTAAAAAATATTCATCGGTAAATTTTATTTCTGAGGAATCACCTTAATAATATTATTTTGTAAGTAAAAGTTATAGTTTTACACCAGAGCAAGTTCTTTTGAGTTTAGAATAGGGATTTTTTTTTACAAGATGTGCTACTGGACATTACAAAAGCTATCGGAGAGTGTAAGCACATAAGCTGTGTCAAAACAGGTTCCAGCAAATTTCAAAACGTAGATTTTGATGAATCACTTTGACCACTCTTTATCAGTTTATGTTACAGTCTTGAAATAGAAAAACTGCCCAATCACTGTTTAACAGTTGGTGTTATTTTCGTGTCACAATAGGTTGCCATAGAAACAGCATGACTTGCTAAAAGCACCCTTAATTAGTGATTTAAGTGCTTATATTTCAAAAGCGGCATGGTGAAGCGATTTTTTATTATCTTATTTTGATAAGCAGGAAAGTATGCAATTTTTGGCAAAGTGTTCAAAATTTCGTGTACGGTGTTCAGAGCTTTAGTTTGACTGAGTAAAGTTAAGGACGTTATGAGCTCCATTCGCAGAATAATTTAAAACTTTGCCAAAAGTTACAACTGATCCTTCTTATCCTTTTTATAAGCAATCATAAGTATGTAGCGATGTGGATTCTGACAAAACTAAAGCGAAATTTAAAATGGGAATCAAAAGTGTAATTTTGAAGGAAAATTATCTCTGAAAATT